>JAQQSK010005275.1:0-14983 GCA_028658325.1 Potorous gilbertii
ATGCAGGACTTTAGAGAGTTAATTATAACTGGCATTAGAAATGCTGTCCCTAAACCCCAGAACAGTAAACTACAATTTGTTATCAACACCTGACCAGTTTTTGAATGTGAAAAGGATGATTAATGGTACTTTGCAGAGTACTTGCAGAACGACTGTATTGGTTAAATTGTGATGCTAAATTAAATGGTTAGGTATTTTAACCTTTATTTTTTTTAAGGATGATGTAGTGAGTATTTGGCTCTTTTAAAATGCAAAACGAAGGGAGGAATATGGGTGGGATGTGTTTGGACTTTGTGTCCCCTCCTCCCCCTTTCCCATTTAAGAAAATGCTTAGCTTGATTAGGAAACTTACAGACAAAATTTATTGAAGGTTATTGGATTTAAAAATCATTTGCTGTGATTTGTAATAATTATTAAATTAGTTAAACCCTTTTGACAGCTTAAGGAGGTTTTTTTTTTTATTTAGTAATATGGGAGTGGAAGACAGTTCTCTACCTTATCTGAAGAAGAATCAGTAATGGAAATCAGCAGAGTAAAAGACCAGTAGTCTGGAGTGAAAAGTTGAGTTTTGATTTAGTGAGATCTAAAAGCTAAAATTTGCACTTTATGTTTAAATTAAGTAAATGTGTTTGATGCCAAAAGACTGTTTGTGTAAAACTTGCAAATACACTTTAGAATTTTGATGAGACTTCTATTAGAAATATTAACTGTGTACATGTGCTTAGACTACGTGGAGAAAGGAAAAGTTACCCTCTTCCATATGATTCAAAGGTGGAGGGTTTATCTACTGTTCTTGGGAGGGGGAGAGGAGATGAAAGAGGGCTCTTTAGCTCTTTAAGGGAGTAGAGTAAAAAGAAGAGGAGGGTTAAAATGTTTTTATAAATCTAGGTTTGATATAGTTTCAAGTTAAAAATCTGTCCTGAAGGAACAATAGGCAACATCTGAGAATAATCTTCCTATCAGAATCGAGTGGAAAGTTACTGTTATTATGTCGAAGAAATTGTAGGAGAGTTGGAACATTAATTCATTTTTGGTGGAGGTGTGAGCTAATGCAACCATTCTGGGGAGTAATTCGGTATTATTCCAAAAGAGCTACTAGGTCTCGGGGATTCTCTAAGTCTATCATCTTATCATCTGTGAGGATTGATACCTTAGTTTGGTCTTTGCCTATTCTAATTCCTTCAATTTATTTTTTTTTCTGTTATTGCTAAAACTAGTGTTTTTAATATAATAATGAGTAACAATGGTGAGAATGGACATCTTTGTTTCACCTCTGATCTCATTGTAAATTTAACTAGCTTACCTCCATTGTATAAAATTCTTGCTGATGGATTTGAGCAGATACTGCTTGGGGCAGTTAGGTGGTACCGTAGATAGAGTATTTTAGACTCTTAAATCCTAGAGGCCCCTAGATTGGGGTGGGGTCTCTACTGTCCTTCACCATAAGAAGTATTGGACATCTCTCCTCTGAGTAACTCCAATTCATTTTTAATCTTAAGAAGTCCTTCTGTAATGATTGGATTTCCAAAGGAAAGAAAGATGAGGACAGGAGGCTTTCCGCCGAGCTACCTGGAACCATAAAATTCCTGGTCTCCCTTCTTATAACAAATTAGATTACAAATATGAATTCCATACATAAACCTTTCAAAAATCATACAAAAGATTTTACAAAGTATTTCTGTCTTCCTCTTTTAAGAACAGTTTTCAGTTTACGACAATTGCGTCAAGTACCTAATTAGCAAAAATTACCAGACTAAAACCCAAGGCCTTTTCACATTTAGCCATAAACTTCCTTTTACATACTTTTGTAAATGCTTTATTCATAGCAAAAACCAATATTAGTTAAAACTTCTTTCTTAACAACAGAAATTAACTTTTTAATCTATTTAATACATCCTTAGATGGAACAGGTTTAAAAATCACAAGTCAATTCATTATTAATTTAGCAGTCCAGTTTCTAATCTTAAAAGCCAAATAACAATATCAACATGAGGGGTATTCATGATCAACAGACACATCCCAATTCAGCCTTCTAAATCTAACCGTAAATGGCCTAGATTCTATCCCTCGATTCTAATCTTAACCCTAACCCTCACCCTTGATTCTAAGCCTAAATGCCTTCAATGCTAAACCTAACTCTCGAGTCTAACCCTAACCCATGATTCTCACCATACCCCTAAATTCACTGAATTCTATCCAAATGCAATTTCCAAAATCCTATTCCACATTGCACGTGTCAATGCCACACTCAAATTATGATTCCAAATTCCAATTTTGTCTTAGTAATCGAAATTATATTTTCAAATTCCTATTGTAAATTCCTGTTTCAAATTCCAATTTTAAACTCAGATTTCAATACAGAATTAAAACTGACAACCATATCATAATTCCTTTGTCATACACTAGTACCAAATAACTATTTCAAATTACTCTATCAAACAGTAACACCAAAACCTAGGTTAATACTACATATTTCACTCTAATAGTACACAGTAACGTTCTAATTCCAACTTTTAATCCTAAAATTTTACCAAAATTTCTAATTACAAATTCTGAGATTAATTGATGTTGCAAATCCAGTTCGATCCTCACACTTCAATACCAAGGTAACACAGAAATTCTAATTCCAAATTTCTCTTCTGTAGTCTAATTCAAAATTCCAATTCCAAATTTCAGTTTCACATTCCAATTCCAAATTCTAAATTTAAATTCCACTTCCAAATTACAGTTCTAAATTCAACTTCTCAATTCCTGTTAAAAATTCGAATTCTAAGTTCCACTTCCAAGTTCCAATTCCAAATGTTGTTTATAAATTCCAATTCAAAATTCCTGTTCCACATTCTAATTCTAAATTCCTCTTCTAAATTCCAGACACAATTTCAATTCTGATTACGTATTCCAAATTCTATTTCAAAAATGGTACTCTATATATCACATTTCACTTCCAAACGATAACACGGAAGACAAAATCCAATGATAAAGTATCAATTCCAATTCTGCTTCTAACCCTAACCACAAATGTGCTCGATTCTATCACTCGATTGTAATCTTAACCTTAACCCTCACTCTTGATCCTAACCCTCAATGCCTTTGATTCTAAACCTAGCTCTCGAGTCTAACCCAAACATTTCATTCTAACCTTAACCCTAAATGCACTAGATTCTATCCAAATACAATTTCCACAATCCTCTCCACACATCACATGTCAATTCCACGCTAAATTTATGGTCCCTAATCCCAAATATATCTTATTAATCGAATTTATACTTTCAAAACCCAACTGTGAATTCATTTTTGAAATTCCAATTGTAAGCTCAGATTTTGATACCAAATGAAAACTGATATCCACTTCATAATTTCTTACTCATACTTTAATTCCAAATAACAATTTCAAATTAGGTTATCAAACTGTAATACCTAAAACTAATTTCTATTACATATTTCAATCTAGTAGTACACACTATCATTCTATTTCCAAACTTTAATCTTAAATTTTACCAAAAATTCTTATTACAAATTCTGAGTTAAATCGATGTTGGAAATCCAGTTCGAAGCTTACACTTCAGTCCCAAGGTATTACAGAAATTCCAATTCTAAATTCCTCTTTCATAGTCTAATTTGAAATTCCAATTCTTAATTTCAATTCCAAAGTTCAGTTCCACATTCCAATTCAAAATTCCAATTCTAAATTCAACTTCTAAATTCCAGTTCCATATTCGAATTGTAAGTTCCATTTCAAAGTTCCACTTCCAAATTCTATTTCTAAATTCCAGTTTCAAATTCCTGTTCCCCATTCTAATTCTACATTCCACTTCCAAATTGCAGACACAATTTCAATTCTGATTTCTTATTCCAAACTCTATTTCCAAAAATGATACTCCATATATCACATTTCACTTCAAAGTATAATGTGGATCACAAAATCCAATGAAAAATTATCAGCCCCAATCCTGGCTTCTAATATTACCGTAAATGCGTTCAATTCTGTCACTCGATTCTAATACTAACACTAACCCTCACCCTTAATTTGAGCCCTAAATGCATTTGTTACTAAACCTAACCCTCGAGACTAACCCTAAACCTCAAGTCTAACCCTAAACACAAATCCATTCTATTCTATCCAAATGTAATTTCCAATATCCTATTCCACATTGCACATGTCAATTCCCTAACAAAATTATGATTGCTAATTCAAACTATATTTAATTAATCAAAATTATACTTTCATAATCCAACTCTAAATTCAGGTATAAAATTCCAATTTTAAACGCAAATTTCAATATGAAGTTAAAAGTAACATCCACTTCATAATTCCTTTCTCATACTCTAATTCCAAATGACAAAGTGAAACTACTCTATCAAACTGTAATACCTAAACTTAGCTTCCTAATACTTATTTCACTCTAGTAGTATATGCTATCATTCTATTTCGAAGCTTTAATCTCAAAATATCACCAAAATTCTAATTAAAATTACCGACATTAATTGATGTTTGCAAATCTAGTTCGAAGCTCACATTTCAATACGAAGTTAATATGGAAATTCTAATTCCAGAATTCTCTTCCATTGTCTAATTCCAAATTCCACTTCCATATTCCAATTCCAAATTCTAATTGCAAATTCCACTTCCAAATTGCAATTCTAAGTTGCATTTCCAAGTTCCAGTTCCACATTCTAATTCTAAATACCAGTCAAAAAATCTAGTACCAATTTCCACATTTTAATTCTAAATTCTTCTTCCAAATTCCAGTTCCAAATTCCAATTTCAAATTCCACTTCTACATTCCAGTTCCAAATTCCAATTGTAAACTCCACTTCCAAATTCCACTTACACATTTCAATTCCAAAATATAGTTTTAAATTGCACTTCCAAATTCCTGTTCTTCATTCCAATTCCAAACTCTAATTCTAAATTCCAGTTCCAAATTCCAATTCTAAACTCCTGTTCCACATTCCAATTTTAATGTCCTCCTCCAAGTTCCAAATCCAAATTTCAATTCGGATTTCTTTTTCCACATTGTATTTCCAAAATGCTGTTCCATATATCACATTTCACATTCAAACTACAATTTGTATCACAAAGTCTAGTCATACCTTTTAGTTTCAATTCTACCTTCTAGCCCTAACACTAAAGATGCTCGATTCTATCACTCGATTCTCATCCTAACCCTACCCCTCACCCTATATTCTAACCCTAAATATGTTCGTTTCTAAAGCTAGCCCTAATGTCTAACCCAACCCCTTGATTCTATCCTAACCCTAAATGCACTGGATTGTATTCAAGTGCATTTTCCAAAATCTTATTCCACGTTGCACATGTCAATTCTGAACTAAAGTTATGATTCCTTATTCCAACCATATCTTAATAATCAAAACTGTACTTTTATATTACAATTGTAAATTCATGTTTCAAATTCCAACCTAGGTTGCTATTACATATTTCGCTCTAAAAGTACACACTACCATTCTAATTCCAACTTTTAACCTCAAAACTTAACCAAAAATTCTAATAACAAATTCTGAGTTTAATTGATGTTAAAAAATCCCTTTTGAAGCTCACACTTCAATACCAATTTAATACAGAAAGTCTAATTCCAAATTTCTCTTCCACAGTCTAATTTGAAATTCCAATTCTTAATTCCATTTCCAAATTTTAGTTCCACATTCTAGTTCCAAATTCTAATTCTAAATTCCATTTTCAAATTCCAGTTCTATGGTCCACTTCTAAATTTCTGTTCCAAATTCGAATTCTAAGTTCCACTTCCAAGTTCCAGTTCCAAGTTCTATTTCTAAATTCCAGTTCAAAATTCCTGTTCCACATTCTAATTCTAAATTCCTCTTCCAAATTCCAGACCCAACTTCAATTCTAATTTCTTACTCCAAATTCTATTTCCGAATTGGTACTTCTTATACCACATTTCACTTCCAAACTATAACGTGGATCACAAAATCCAATGATAACTTAACAACCCCAATTCTGCATTCTAATCCTAACCGTAATTGTACTTGATTCTCTCACCCGAAACTAACCCTAAACCTTACACTAACCCTTGATTCTAACCCTAAATGCTTTAAAATCTATACCTAATCCTCGAGTCTAATCCTAACCCTTGATTCTAACCTTAAACCTAAATGTGCTCCATTCTATCCAAATGCAATTTCCACAATCCTTTCCATATTTCACCTGTCAATACAATAATAAATATATGATTCCTAATTCCAACTATATCTTATTGCTCAAAATTACAGTTTATTATTCCAATTATAAATTCATGTTTCAAATTCCAAATTTGAACTCAAATTTCAAAACCAAATGAAAACTGACAACCCTTTCATAATTCCGTACTCTAATCCCAAATAACAATTTCAAACTAGTCTTTCAAGCTATAATATCGAAACGTATGTTCCTATTACATATTTTCACTCTGATAGTACATACTATCCTTATATTTCCAATGTTTAATCCCAAAATTTTACTAAAAATTCTAATTAAAAGTTCTGAGCTTAATGGGTGTTGCAAATCCAGTTCGAAGTTCACACTTCAATACAAAGTTAATAAAGAAATTCCAATTCCAATTCCTCTTCCATAATCTAATTCCAAATTCCAACTCTTAATTCCAATTCCAAACTTCAGTTCCACATTCCAATTCCAAATTCTAATTCTAAATTCCACTTCCAAATTCCAATTTTAAATTCCACTTCTAAATTCATCTTCCAAATTGGGATTCTAACTTCCACTTCCAATTTCCAGTTCCAAATTCTATTTCTCAATTCCAGTTCCAAATTCCTGTTCCACATACTTACTGTAAATTCTTTTTCGAAATTCAAGGTGAAAATTCATTTCCGATTTCTTATTCCAAATTGTATCACCAAAATTATCAAATTATCAAAATGGGTACTCCATATATCATATTTCATTTCCACACTACAATTCGGGTCACAAAACTTACTAATCCCACTTCGACCTTCTATACATAACGGCAAATGCGCTCGTTTCTATCACTCGATTCTCATCCTAACCCTACTGCTCACTTTTGATTCTTACCCTAAATGTGTTCGATTCTAAACCTAACTTTCGAATCTAACCCTAAACCTTGATTCTAACCCTAATCCTAAATGCACTCGATTCTTTCTAAATACAATTTCCACAGTCCTTTCACCATATCACATGTCAATTCCACACAAAAATTATGGTTCCTAATGCCAATTATATCTTATTAATGGAAATTATACTTTAAATTTCCAATTGCGAATTCATTTTTGACATTGCAGTTGTAAACTCAAATTTCAATACCAAATGAAAACTGACTGCCACTTAACAATTCCTTTCTTATATTCTAATTCCAAATAACAATTTCAAATTAGTCTATCAAACTGTAATCCCTAAATTTATGCTTGTATTGCATATTTCACTCTAGTAGTACATACTACCATTCTATTTCTAAACTTTACTCCCAAGTTTTACCAAAAATTCTTATTTCAAATTCCCTGTTTAGTTGATGTTGGAAATCCATTTCAAATCTCACACTTCAATACCAAGTTAATACAGAAAATCTAATTCCAAATTCCTCTTCATAGCCTAATTCGAAATTGCAATTTTAATTCCAATTCCAAATTTGAGTTCCATATTCCAGCTCTAAATAATCATTCAAAATTCTGGTTCCATATTCCAATTCTAAATTCTACTTCTAAATTCCTGTCACAAATTGGAATTCTAAGTTTCACTTCAAAGTTCCAGTTCCAAATTCTATTTGTAAGCTTCATTTCACAATTCCAGTTCCAAATTCATGTTACATACTATAATTCTAAATTCCTCTTCTAAATTCCAGCCCCAATTTCAATTCTGATTTCTTATTCCAAAATCTATTTCCAAAATGGTACTCTATATATATCACATTTCACTTCCAAACTAAAATGTGGATCAAAAATTCCAGTGATAACTTATGAATTTCAATTCTGGCTGCTAAGCTTAACTGTAAATGTGCTCGATTCTAATCCTAACCCTAAGCGTCAACATTGATTCTAACACTAAATGCTTTCTATTCTAAGCCTAACACTCGAGGCTAACCCAAACACTTGATTTCGAACCCTGGTACTAAGAGCACTCGATTCTATCGAAATGAAATTTCCAAAATCCTGTTCCATATTGCACATGTCACTTCCCTAATAAAATTAGGATTTCTAATTCCAACTATATCTTCTTAATCAAAATAGAACTTTCATATATTTCATATTCCAAAGAATAGGAACTTTCATATTCCAATTCCAATGAATTCCAAAAATTCATGTTTCAAATTCCAATTATAAACTCAAATTTCACTATCAAATGAAAACTGACATCCACTTCACAGTTCCCATCTCATGCTCTAACTTCAAACAACAGTTTCAAACAAGTTTATCAAAGTGTAATACCAAAAGCTAGGTTCCAATTACATACTTGCCTCTAATAGAACATACTAACATTCAATTTTTTTCTTTTCTTTTAACATAAATTAATTTATTTAACTTTTTACATTCATTTTCACAAAATTTTGGGTATCAAAAATTTCCCCCTATTTGCCCCGTCCCCCCACCCCAGTATACTGAGAATTCTTATTTCCCATATGACCAATCTGCCCTCTCTCCTACCTTCCCTCCCTTATCTTGTCCACATCTTCTCTTTTGTCCTGTAGGGCCCGATAACTTTCTATTCCCCATTACCTCTATTTCTCATTTCCTAGTAGCAAGAAAAATACTCGACAGTTGTTCCTAAAACTTTGAGTTCCAACTTCTCCTCATTCCAACCTCCCCACCCATTACCTCTGGGAAGGCAAGCAATTCAAAATAGGCCATATCTGTGTAGGTTTGCAAATGACTTCCATAATACTTGTATTGTGTAATACTGACTATAAGTTCCTTCATCCTATCGCGCCCCCTATTGTTTCTATTCTGTCTTTTGATCCTGTCCCTCCCCGAGTGTTGACTTCAAATTGTTCCCTCCTCCCATTGCCCTCCTTTCCATCATCCCCCACCCTGATTATCTCCTTCTCCCCCACTTTCCTGTGGTGTAAGGTAGGTTTCCATACCATAATGAGTGTGCATTTTGTCCCTTCTTTCAGTCGAATGTGATGAGAGCAAACTTCATGTTTCTTTCTTTTCTCAGCTCTCCTCTTTTTCCCTCCACTAAGGCGACTCCTGCTTGCTTCTTCTATGAGAGATAGTTTACCCCATTCCATTTCACCCTCTCTCTTCCCATTACATTTCTCTCTCATCATTTACCTGGATTTCTTTTACAATATGATCTCATCCCATTCAGTTCACTCTGTGCTCTCTGTCTCTGTGTATGCGTGCATGTGCGTATATGTGTGTGTGCATGCTCGTGTGTGTGTATGTGTGTGTGTAATCCCACCAACTACCAACTACGAGATAACGAAAAATTTCAGGAGTTACAAATACTATCTTTCCATACAGGAATGTAAACAGTTCAACTTTGGTAAGTCCCTTATGACTTTCCTTTGCTGTTCACTTTTTCATGCTTCTTCTCATTCTTGTGTTTGAAAGTCAAATTTTCTTTTCAGCTCTGGTCTTTTCATCAAGAATAATTAAAAGTCCTCTATTTCATTGAAAGACCATATTTTCCTCTAAAGTATTATACTCAGTTTTGCTTGGTAGGTGATTCTTGGATTTAGACCTAGTTCCTTTGACTTCTGGAATGTCCTATTCCACGACCTTCGATGCCTTAATGTCGAAGCTGCTAGGTCTTGTGTTATCCTGATTGTATTTCCACAGTACTGGAACTGTTTCTAGCTGCTTGCAATATTTTCTCCTTGACCTGGGATCTCTGAAATTTGGCCACAGTGTTCCTAGGAGTTTCTCTTTTTGGATCCCCTTTCAGGTGGTGATTGGTGGATTCCTTGAATACTTATTTTACCCACTGGTTCAAGAATATCATGGCAATTTTCCTTAATAATTTCATGAAGGATGATGTCTAGACTCTTTTTTGATCATGGCTTTCAGGTAATTCCATAATTTTTAAATTGTCTCTCCTGGATCTATTTTCCAGGTCAGTTGTTTTTCCAATGAGATATGTCACATTCTCTTCCATTTTTTCATTCTTTTAGTTTTGTTTTGTGATTTCTTGGTTTCTCAGAAAGTCACTGCCCCCGATCTGTTCCATTCTAATTTTGAGAGAACTATTTTCTTCAGTGAGCTTTTGAAACTCTTTTTTCACTTGACTAATTGTACTTTTGAAAGCATCCTTCTCCTCATTGGCTTTTTGAACCACTTTTTCAAATTGAGTTAGCCTATTTTCTAAGGTGTTATTTTCTTCAGCATTTTTTTTGGGTCTCCCTTATCAAAATATTGACCTGTTTTTCATGGTTTTCTTGCATCTGTCTCATTTCTCTTCCCAGTTTTTCCTCCACCTGTCTAACTTGATTTCCAAAATCCTTTTTGAGCTCTTCCATGGCCTGAAGCCCATTGGATATCTATTTCATATGTTTGGGATACAGTGGCCTTGACTCCTGTATCTTTACCTGATTGTAAGCAGTTTTCTTCCTCGTCAGAGAGGAAGGGCGGAATCATCTAGTCCCCAAGAAAATAACCTTCTATGGTCTTATTTTTTTCTCTTTTCTGGGCATTTTCCCAGCCAGCCACTTGACTTCTGAGAGCTCTCTCCACCCCTGCCTAGCTCAGCCAAGCTACTACTTGGGGTCTGAGATTCAAATGCTGCTGCCCAGCCTCAGGGCTTTTGGTGGCAGGCTTGGTTGCTATTCAGGGTAAGATTAAATCCGGTTCTCAGGTGGGGGCAGGGTCACCTCCCAGGCTCAGTGCCCTTGGTGGGTTTCTGCAGAGGCCTTCCCTAATGGAGCTCCTGCAGAGCTCCTAGCTGCTCCGGGACCCTCTGGCCACACGCTGCTTCTGTAGCTGCCTCTGCCACTGCCTCCCAAGGTGGCATGAGTCACGAAGGCACCCTGCTCCCCTCTCAGCCTGTCCAGACGCCTCTCTCACTGACTTGTGAGTCTTCAGGTGGAGGGACCTTCACGACCACTGGATATTCTGTCCCTGAAGCCTTTTCGGATCTGCCTGCTCCTCCCTGTGCCGTGTGGCCAGGGCAGGGCAGTGCTGGGCTCCACTCCCGTCCAGTGTGAGATGGACATTTGAGATCGGTTTTTCAGGGCTCTCTGGAACAGAAATCTCCTTCACCTTGTTGCTGTGCGGCTCCACTGTTCTAGAATTTGTTGGGAGTTCTTTTTAGAGATCTATCATTACATTTCCAACTTTTAATCCCAAATTTTACCGTAAATTTTAATTAAAATTTCCCATCTTAATGGATGTCGCAAATGTATTTCGAAGCTCCCACTTCCATATCTAGTTAAAACAGTAATTCCAATTGCAAATTCCTCTTCCATAAATCTAATTCAAAATTCCTATTCTTAATTCCAAATCCAAATTTCAGTTCCACTTTCCCTTTCTAAATTCTAATTCTATTTTCCACTTCCAAACTCTATTTCTTAATTCCTCTTTCAAATTCCAATTCTAAATTGGTCTGCCATGTTCCAGTTCCAAACTCTGATTCTAAATTCCAGTTCCAAATTTCAGCAACAAATTCCTGTTCCACATTCTATTTCTAAATTCCTCTTCCAAATTCCAATTTCAAATTCCACTTTTATGTTCTAGTTCCAAATTCCAAATCTAAATTTTGCTTCCAAATTCCTGTTTCACATTGCAATTCCAAATTCTAATTATAAATTTCTCCTCCAAATTGCGCTTCCATATTCCAATTCCAAATTCTGATTGTAAAT
Source organism: Potorous gilbertii (assembly GCA_028658325.1). Classification (NCBI taxonomy): domain Eukaryota; kingdom Metazoa; phylum Chordata; class Mammalia; order Diprotodontia; family Potoroidae; genus Potorous; species Potorous gilbertii. The sequence goes on from JAQQSK010005275.1 coordinate 11,784, forward strand.
TCTACTTCCAAATTCCAGTTCTAAATTTGTCTGCCACCTTCTGGTTCCAAACTCCGATTCTAAATTCCAGTTCCAAATTCCAGTAACAAATTCCTGTTCCACATTCTATTTCTAAATTCCTCTTCCTAATTCCAATTCCAAATTCCAATTTCAAATTCGACTTTTATATTCCAGCTCCAAATTCCAATTCTAAATTTTGCTTCCAAATTCCATTTTCACATTTTAATTCCAAATTCTAATTCTAAATTGCTCCTCCAAATTTCAGTTCCATATTTCAATTCCAAATTCTGATTCTAAATTCCACTTCCAAATTCCAGTTCTTAATTTGACTGCCACGTTCCTGTTCCAAACTCTGATTCTAAATTCCAGTTTCAAATTCCAATTCCAAATTCCTGTTCCCCATTCCAATTTTAAATTCCTCTTCCAAGTTCCAGATCGAAATTTCAATTCGGAATTCTTTTGTCAAATTGTGGTTCCAAAATGCTATTCCATATATCACATTTAGCTTCCAAACTACAATTTGGATCACAAAATCCAACTATAAAGTTTACTTTTAATTCCACTTTCTAAACTTAGGCCTAAAGGCGCTCACTTCCATCACTGGATTCTTGTCCTAACCCTACCCCTCACCCTTGATTCTAATCCCAAATACCATGGATTCTAAACGTAACCCTAGAGTATAAACCTAACCCTTGATTCTAACCTTAATGTTAAACGCACTCGATTCTATCCAAATGCAATTTCCAAAATCTAATTCCACATTGCACATGTCAATTCCATACTAAAATCAGGGATCCTTATTCCAAGTATATCATATTAAACGAAATTATACTTTCAAATTCCAATTGTGAATTCCTGTTTCACATTACAATTGTAAACTCAAATTTCTATACCAAATGAAAACTAACATCTACTTCATAATTCCTTTCTCTTATTCTAATTCCAAATACCAATTTCAAACTAGTCTATCAAACCGTAATAACGAAACATAGGTTCCTGTCACATATTTTGCTATAGTAGTACATATTATCATTTTATTTCCAAACTTTACTCCCAAAATTTGTCAAAAATTCTAATGAAAAATTCCTAGCTTAATGGATGTTGAAAATGTATTTCAAAGCTCCCACTTCAATAGCAAGTTAATACATAAATTCTAATTCCAAAGCACTCTTGGGTAGTCTAATTCAAAATTCCAATTCTTAATTCCAATTCCAAATTTCGGTCCAGCATTCCAATTCCAAATTCTAATTCTAAATTCCACTTTTAAATTCCACTTCCAAATTCCAATTCTAAGTTCCATTTCCAAGTTGCAGGTCCCAATTCTAATTCTAAATTTCAGTTCCAAATGACTTTAATCCAGCACAGATGTCAGAGAAAATCATAGTCAAACTTTCAGGGAAATCTAAAAAAGAAATCAATAGATGGAGCTTCCAAACTGTCTGACCACTAACACACATACATCTTTACCAGAAAGGGAAGCACTAACATCTATCTGGGTATTCAAAAAAGCCAGGGGATTTTGGAGGGTGCGGGTGGGGCTGCTGGCATTTTCTGGCAACTTCCCAGAGTCTCAGTTGGCGCGCAGATCTTCTTCCAAAAACAAACCCCCAAAGTAAAACCTCACACTCATGGTGTTTATACAATTTTCAGAGAGAGAGGGCATAGCTCTCTGACTCAGTACCTCAATAGAAAAAAAAATATTTGAGACTTTTGTTGAGGGCCAGGGTGGAGTGCGGTTGACAAGATCAGGATAGACCTTCAGGGGAACTGTTCTTGGAGACTGTGCTCATTATCACCCGGAATGGCTCTCCATGCCAAACAGATGTTGCTGTCTCTGTTGAGACAAGAGAACTACAGAAAACAAGGGATATGTAAAATAGATACCCATAGGCTCACAGTCTGACGCTGACTGATTTAATCACTGGGACAGGAGATGTGCAGAATGTCACGGTAGGCTTGCAGTACCTTGTCAATATAAACTCTAACCCTCACATCAATAAACGGAGTTGGTCTATCTTTTCCCACCTCCCGTGTCTCTTTCCTTCAACCACTTCAACAAGCCATGTAGGCTCATGGGCCACCCGCTACATATGGCGCCGGAATAGGCACAAGGGACCTGATCCAGGAAAAGGACTCGTCTTTCGGTGAGTGGCCCCCTTAGAAAGGAATACTGAATTCCGAGTTGTGAGAAGACAATGAAGGTAAGGGGAAGACTGGAAGAAGCCCAGCAGGGGAGTTTCACTTTGTTCGAGGTTCACGCAGGCTCAGTAAAATCTCAGAACTTACAGGCTTATGGGGAGAATTCACTATGTTAACAGCGTGAAAAGGCAGATTCTGTTCTTAAGAACAATATGTCAGATACTTTTAAGAGCAGAAACACTCAGGTAGAGGCAGTTGCAGAGAAGGAGGAAGAGAAAGAAGAGGTGGATTCCTGGTCAGAGAAAGCCACAGCACCCCCGGAACCCTCAGCTCTCACAGAATCGCTGCCATTCTATAATTTTCCAGAAACCTTAGATCCCATTAACCCAAGAGGAGATGCAAGAGAATTAACGCCTCTGGATTTTAAATTTTTACAGGAAATAAATCAAGAGGCAAACAATTATGGACGAAGTAATGCTCACATTCAGTCTCTTCTGGAAAGCATTTCTCAGATAACCCTACGTCCCCCTGATTGCTGTAATTCAGATACAGGTGCTCTTGAAACAGATTACTTAAGGTGGAAATTTGAATTCACAAAGCATGTTGGAACAAACCAAAAGAAATCAAGCCATAGGTCTAATTCATGTAGAGGATTTTTTACAATCTTTTCTCAATTTTTTTGAATTCTGTCCTGTTGTCTGTATATGTATTCTGTCTCTATGTTCTGTGTGAGTGTGTTTTGTGTGTTAATCACTTTCCCATGTTATCACTTTCCCTTGTCCTTTCTCTCTGATGATTTCAGCATCAGGGAGGAGTATGGCAGAAAGAAAGAGAGAAACTAAATCTTATTGCTAAAGGCAGTTTCAGGAGAGCATAAAAGTTTTAGAAAGTTGTTCTTAAAACTTTCTCTTTCTACGTTCTAACACTGGCCAGGTTGGGAAGGTGGAGAGAAAGTCAAGAAGAAATCAGGGAAGTTTTTCCTCGTATCAGAGGCAGGTTGACTAGCATTTGATTATCTCAATGGTTCACCTGAAAGAAGTTTTTGCATATTAGGAAATACC
>JAQQSK010005276.1:0-14983 GCA_028658325.1 Potorous gilbertii
TGATGTCTAGGCTCTTTTTTTGATCATGGCTTTCAGATAGTCCAATAATTTTTAAATTGTCTCTCCTGTATCTGCTTTCCATGTCAGTTGTTTTTCCCATGAGATATTTCACATTATCTTCCATTTTTTCATTCTTTTAGTTTTGTTTTGTGATTTCTTGGTTTCTAAGAAAGTCATTAGCCTCCATCTGTTCCACTCTAATTTTGAAAGAACTATTTTCTTCAGTGAGCTTTTGAATCTCCTTTTCCATTTGACTAATTCTGTTTTTTAACGCCTTCTTCTCATTGGCTTTTTGAACATCTTTTGCTAATTGAGTTAGCCTATTTTTCAAGGTGTTATTTTCTTCAGCATTTTTATTGGTCTCCTTTATCAGGGTATTGACCCATTGTTTCATGCTTTTCTTGCACCTCTCTCATTTCTCTTCCCAGTTTTTCTTCCACCTGTCTAACTTGATTTTCAAAATCCTTTTTGAGCTCTTCCATGGCCTGAGCCCATTGGATATTTCAGATGTTTGGGATGCAGAGGCCTTGACTTCTATGTCTTTCCGTGATGATAAGCATTGTTCTTCCTCATCTGAAAGGAAAGAAGAAAATATCTGTTCACCAAGAAAGTAACCTTCTAGGGTCTTAATTTTTCCCTTTTCTGGGCATTTTCCCAGCCTGTTACTTGCCTTCTGTGATTGCTTTCCACACCCACTTCAGCTGCAGATCTGACCATCTAATGCTTGGGGTTTGAGATTCAAATGCTGCTTCCCAGCTTCAGCGCTTTCAGTGGGGGAGTGTTGGTATTCAATATAATATTAAATTCCGGTGTTCAGGTGGGGGCAGGGCTGCCATACAGAGCTCAGTTCCCTCCAGGGGTTCATGCAGAGACCTTCAACAATGGACCTGAGCTCCTGCCTGCTTTGGGAGCCCCTGTCTGCTACTTCCCCCGCTACTGCCTCCTGAGGGGGCCTGAGTTATGGGGACACCCTACTGCCCTCTCGGCCAGCCAAACAGGGTCTCTCACCGAGCTTTACACCTGTGTGTGGAGGAACCTGCTCCACCTCTAGAGATTCTGTCCCTGAAGCCTGCTTGTATCTGCTCCTCTTGGTGCTGCATAGGCACAGCAGGACTGGGCTCTCCTCCGGGTCCAGTTGTGATGGACCTTTGGTGTTGGTTTTTCAGGGCTCTCTGGAGGAGAAATCTCCTCCATTCCGTTGTAGTGCGGCTTCCAGTGCTCCAGAATTTGTTGGGAGTTCCTCTTTACAGGTAATTTATGGGCTGTGGGTTCGGAGCTAGTATATGTGAATCTTTCTACTCTGCCATCTTGGCTCCTCCTAAGAAAAATGAAATTTCAAACTTAGAAACCTTTCAATGTTCTTGTTGAAAAGACAAGGGCTGAATAGAAAATTTCATGTGTAGATATGAGAATCAAGTGACGCATAAAAAATGTAAAAGAAAAGGAAACTAATAAGGGACTTATTAAAATTAAGCTATTTACATTCCTACATTGAAAGATGATATTTGTGACTCATGAGACCTTGCTCAATATTAGGGCAGTTGGAGGAGATAGCTGGATAGATGAATAGATAGATAGATAGATAGATAGATACGTACATACATACATACATACATACATACATAGAAAAATAGAGGTCAAAAATGAGTTGAATATAAAGGTTGAATGAAGTTGAATATGAATATGATCCCTAAAATTAAGGTGTGAGAGAAGAATATATCAGGAAATGCAGAAAGGGCAAAGATAAAACAGAGTAAATTATTTCATATAAAGAAGCAAGTAAAAGTTTTCTACAATGGTTAGGAACAAGGGGAGGTGAGAGACATGAGTGAACATTTCTCTAATCTCATTTGGCTGAAGGAGGGAATAACATACACAATAATTTGGGTAGCTTACCATAAAGAAAAGTAAAAGGGAAGGGGATGAGGGGACAATGATAGAAAGAGTGACAGATTGGGTAATGAGGTTGTCAGAAGCAAAAACTTTTGAAATGCAGCATGGTCAAAGTAGAAAATAGAAAAGTGGGAAGGATGGGATAGGATGGGGAGTAATATAGTTAGTCTTTCTCAACAGGACTATTGTGGAAGTGTTATGCTTAACTACAAATGTACAATCTATATTGAATTGTTTGTCTTTTCAAAGAGGGTGGTGAGAATGGAAGAAGGAAGAGAATTTGGAACTCAAAATTTTAGAAAATGAATGTGAACAATTGTTTTTACATGCAGTTGGTTAATACCTGTAGGCAATAGGTTATTGAAATCTGTATTATTCTCCAAGAAAGTGGGAAGGGGAGAAGAGGGAGATGATAGAAAGGAGGGCAGACTGAGGGAAAGGGAAATGAGAATGTGTATCATATCAGGGTGGGGTGTGTGGAGAGATGGGGAGAAAATCTGGAACTCATAATCTTGTGAAATTGAGTGTTGAGGACTAAAAACAAATACATATATATATGTATTTTAATGTCTCATTTTTGCTGAACACATTGTCTAAGGTGATTTTTAAGTAGTTCTCTTCACTGAATTTTTCTGCCTCTTTTTTACATTCTTGTTTTTAATGTTATTTTTTCCCAGTGTTTCTCCTCATTTCTCCTTTTTTCGTAATTTTCTTGCATCACTCTCACTTCCTTCCTCATTTTTCCCTTTACTTCTGTTAGTTGATTTTTAAAAAAAATATTTCTGAGATCTTTCGGGAATCATCTTTGGGCTTGAAAACATTTCACACTTGCTATTTTGATTTTTCTGTCTTCATAGTTTATGCTTTGACTTTCCTGTTATTATAGGGACTTTATATGGTCAGGTTCTTATTTGATATTGTTTTCTCATTTTCACAGTCTATTCCTTGATTTTTAACATGATTTTAAAGATAGGGGTCTGTTCCTGGGATGACGAGTGCTTCAAGTATTTCATCCTCACACTTTCAGTTAATCCTGGGTGTTTTAGAGCTTTCAGTTCTTCAAAGGTGCTATGGTTTCAAGTTAACAACTCCCCTGGCCTGTGCTCTGAAGTTTTAAATGAAGAATAGATTCCTGATTAGATGTTCTTTTCATGCCTCTATTGCTAATATCTCACATAAATCCGCAAAATTTCAATTAATTTTCACCAGGTGAGCCAGTTATTGGAGAAGTAACTTCAAAATGGTGTCCTAAACTGTATCAAGATTTATTTTTCAAAAGATGAAGAACATCTAAGAATCTACAAGTGATGTAGAAACAGAGAAACAAATATGAAGAGGACATTTCAGAGTTGCTCTCGAAAAGACTTACTCTAGAATGTGCAGGAGAAATATGTTCTCAAATATTAGATGACTACATTACCCCTTCTGTTCTATTAGAAAGCAAAAGGACTCACAAAAATACCAGCCCTTTTTCTGAGAGGGTTTCCCAACCAATCTCAAAGGATGTGTACCACTTTCCCAGAAAGCATGGACTCCTCTAAGAGGCAAGAATCTTGTGACTGTTCCAGGAAAGGAAGACAGTAAGGCATGAGAAGATCGGTCAGACTGATCCCAGAAGACTCTATTATTATCAGGTCAATTTCTTGGAGATTGGATCCAAGAAAGATAAAGTATTTCCTTTCTCCTTTCCTGGGTACGGTCTTGTCATAGAAATAGCTTCCAGGAATTTTCTTCCTAATTTGTGTATTCGCATGGAAAATGACAGAACTGTCCACCAGCATGGGCAACTGTCTTACATTAAGGTGAAAAGAATTCCATTTTGCCAGTTGGGCCCAGGTTGGGGGCTACTTGGTTTTGTTACTTGCTACCATTTCCTTAATGAGAGTGCAGATATTAGCATTTCAATGTTTACATTGGCACTGGATCCACTTCCCAACCCCTGATACTCTTGTAATAGTTTCAGCCTGGTTGTTTTTCTTATCATATGATTCTACTTAGCAATGATGTGTCCCACAGTAACTATATTCAGTGGGTGTCATCAGTAAAATTCCTCCACTGAACTTCATACTAAGGGAGAGAGCCTTTGATTGTTCAATCTTTTTCTCAGCAGTCCCCAGTTCAATTTACTGTCCCTCAGCAGGTCAAAGTTGTTCAGGCTTGCTCTAGAAGCTGAGATTTCATCTGAGTGAAGTGTAAATCCCTCCAAACAGATGACACTGAATCAGTAAATAGTATGCCTGGAGAGAAGCAGACTAGGCCTCAAGAAATTTCACTTCAACTTTCCCCTCCCTCAAGATCTCATGATATTTTAGCTCAAAAATTTTTGTCTCCCAGACTTTCATCTGAAGAATAGCAGATGTTGAGTAAGTAAAGATTGAAGGACTCCTGTGTTTTAGGAAGCCAGTCCTAGAGGTGCTACCAAGACATAACACTCTGAACAGAGTAAAAGCAGGCATTAGAGGGAAATTTATATCTTAAATGCTTACAACAATAAAATACCAAAAATAAACCAATGAATTTGGCATGAAATAAAAAAAATAGAATGGAAGCAACAAAATCCTCAATTAAAACCTGAAGTGGCGATCAAGAAAGTAAAGTTGTTATTAATAAAATTGAGCGTACGAAAAACCCATACAATTAATAAATAAAACAAAAAGTTGCTGTCGTGATAAAAAAGCCAATCAAATAGATGAATAATTGGTTCAGTTTGGTTTTTAACAGAGAATAAAACCAAACCAAAAGTGAAAAGGGTGAATACACAAGGAATGATAAGGAACTTAAAAAGTTATAAGGAATTTTTTTGATCACATATATGCCAATAAATTTAACAATTTAAGTGAAATGAGAGAATATTTACAAAAACATAAATTTCCTCCACCAATCTGTCAATAGTATAAATATTTTTTTACATTATTTTCCTCAACTTTATTTTTATATTATGCTAATGTCTTTTAAGAAGTATAACTTAGACAGATTTATAATCTAGTTTAGATTCCAACTTCTTACAATCAGCCACTTTCCTTATTGCTTTCATAAAGTCTTCCTGTACTAGAAAATCATGATCAGCACGAACTGCAAACATACCTGCTTCAGTGCAAACATTTCTTAGATCTGCTCCATGAAAGCCATCTGAGAGTTTCACAATTGCTTCATAATCTATTACACCATGTTTTGTGATTGGACTTGCATGAATCTTCAATATGTCTAATCTTGCTTGTTCATTTGGTAAATCAGTATGTATTTTTCTATCTAATCTTCCTGGACACAAAAAAGTAGTATCCAATGTGTCTACTCTGTTGGTAGCCATGATCATTTTTACTCTGTGTAAAGTATCAAATTCATCCATCTGATTCAGTAACTCCATTAGAGTTCTCTGAACTTTTCTGTCAGCTGAAGTACCCTCAGAGTAACGATGACCACCAATAGCATCCATTTCATCCATGAAAGTGATGTATGGCTGGTGATCCCTGGCATACTTGAATATTCTGCTGATCAAACGAACAATTTCACCAAAGTACTTGTCTACAATGGAACTGGATACAGCCTTTAAAAAATTGCAGTCCAGTTGGCTATGAACAGCTCTTGTCAAGAGTGTTTTTCCTGTTCCTGGTGGTCCATATAGCCAACAACTTTTTGGAGGTATTATTGCTACAAACTGAAATAATTCAGAGTTTGTAATACCTCTCTCAATTCTCTGATTTGTTCAGAAAGCCCTTCAGTCTCAGAATAAGAAACATTCCCAGGGTCTTCAGGAGACATTTTGTAAACCAGAGGATCAACTTCTCCTGGCAAGTATCTCATGAGAGTTAGCATAGTCATATCCAGAGCAACTCTTGTCCCTTCCTTCAGCTTAATCTCGTCAAGCTGAGGATGACAACTCACAACATATCTTGGTCCACTTGTTGCTTTAACAATGAATTTTTCTTCTGTTAATTGTTTAAGTAGTTCACCCACAATCTGCCTAATACTTTATAAGGTCTTCACATCATTTTCAGAATTTTCATATTCCTTGGTAAGCTCTTTCATTTGTTCTCTTAATTCTCTGAGGCTTCCATCGATTTCCTTGTGCTGAAGCAGCTTCTGATGGTAGTCCTGAAGGGCCTTATCTCTCGGTTTCACCATGTTGAGAAGATGCCTCTTATAGGGCCATAGTAGCAATCTTTATAACTTGATTATATAACAGTTTGTATGTTATTCTTGTGCATGGTTTCAGGCATTTGTCTATGCCTAGTTTCTGCCACAATGTTTTCTAGTGTTCCCAGCAATTTTTGTGGAACAATGAGTTCTTATTCCAGAAGCTGGTGTCCTTGATTTTATCAAACAGTATTCATTGCCTACTGTGTCTTGAGTACCTAGCCTATTCCCCTTGTCTGCCTTTCTGTTTCTTAATTAGTACCAAGTGATTTTGATAATTGCTGCTTTATAATACAATTTGAGATCTGGTAGCACTAGGCCACCTTCCCTAGCATTTCTTTTCATTACTCTCTTTGATATTTTGGACCTTTTTTTCTTCCAGATGAATTCTATTATTATTTTTTTCAGCTCCAGAAAATAATTATTTGATAGTATTATTGGTAAGTCATTAAATAAATAAATTAATTTAAGTAGAATTTTCATTTTTATTATATTGGCTGGGCCTACTCATGAGCAACTGATGTTTTTCCATTTATTTAAATCTAACTTTATTTGTGGGAAAAGTATCTTATAATTATGTTCATATAGTCCCTGGCTTTGTTTTGGCAGTTAAACCCCCAAATATTTTATAGTGACTATCCCAGCTTTAAATGGGACTTCTCTTTCTATCTTTTGTTGGTGACTTTGTTAGTAATATGTAGAATTGAAGAAGATTTGTGTGGATTTATTTTGTAACCTGCAACTTTGCCAATGTTTTTTATTTTTCCAAGTAGTATTTTTCTTGAATCACTGCACTGGGTTCTCTAAGTATATCATGTGCAAAGAGCAATAACAGTTTCTTCTTTGCGTATTCTAATTCCTTCAATTTCTTTATCTTCTCTAATTGCTACAGGTAACATTTCTAGTGCTATATTGAATAACAGTGGTCATAATGGACATTCTTGTTTCACCTCTGATCTTATTGGAAATCATCTAGCTTATCTCCATTGCATATAATGCATCCTGAAGGTTTTAAGTAGGTAAGGCTTATTATTTTATGGAAAGTTCCTTTTATTCCTATGTTCTCCTGTTCTTTCAATAGGAATGGTTGTTATATTTCGTTGAAAGCTTTTCCTGCATCTATTGAGATAATCATGTGGTTTCTGTTAGTTTTGATGTTGATATGAACAATCACGCTACTACTTTTCCTATTTTTAACCTGCCCTGTACTCCTGCAATGAATCATACCTGTCCATAATGTGTTATTGTCATAATCAGTTGCTGTATTCTTTTTGCTAAAATGTTATTTAAAATTTTTGCATCTATACTCATTAGAGCAATTGGTCTATAATTTTCTTTCTCTGTTTTGTCTCTTCTTGGTTTAGGAATCAGAACCACTTTTGTATCATAAAAAGAATTTTGGGGGACTCTTTCTTCTCAAATTTTCCCAAATAGTTTATATGATATTGGAATTAATTGTTCTTTAAGTTTTTGATAGAATTCACTTGCAAATCCATCCAGCCCTGGAGATTTTTTCCTAAGAAGTTCATTGATGATTGTTCAATTTCTTTTTCTGAGATTGGGTTGTTTAAGTATTCAAATTCCTCTTTTGTTTATCTGTGCAATTTATATTTTTGGAATACTCATCCATCTCATTTAGATTGTCGAATTTATGGGCATAAATGGCCATAATTTCTGATTATTGTTTTAAATTCCTCTTCACTGGAGGTGAGCTCACCCTTTCATTTTTGATACTGGTAATTTGGTTTCCTTCTTTCTTTTTCTAAATCAAATTGACCAAAAGTTTATCAATTTTATTAGTTTTTTCATGAAACCAAGTCTTTGTTTTATTTACTCTTTCAATAGTTTTCTCAATTTCAATTTTTATTAATCTCTCCTTTGCTTTTCAGTATTTCTAATTTGGTATTTACTTGGGGATTTTCAATTTGTTCTTTTTCCAGCTTTTTCAGCTGCATGCCCAAGTAATTCATCTCCTCTTTCTTTATTTTATTCATTTGGGCATTCAAAGATAAAACTTCCCCTAAGAACTGCTTTCGCAGTATCCCATAAGATTTGGTGTGCTGTCTCATTATTTTCATTCTCTTGAATGAATTTGTTGATTATTTCTATTTATTTTTTAACCAACTCCACCTTTAGGATTAGATTATCTGGTTTCCAATTAATTTTTAGTTTATCTTTCCTTGATTTTTATTATATATAATTCAATTTTCTCCAGATATCTATCATATCTACCTTATCCAGAGTTTTATTCACCTCCTTCACTTCTTCCTTGTTTATTAGAAGGGTAGATTTATCAAGTTCAAAGAAGGGAAGGTTGAGGTCCTCCAGTACTATAGTTTTGCCATCTATTTCTTCCTGCATCTCCCCCAACCTCTCCTCTAAGATTTTAGATGCTATATCACTTGGAACATGCCTGTTCAGCTATGATACAGTTTCATTTCCTATGGTACCTTTTAGCATGATATAGTTTCCTTCCTTATCTGATTTGATTAAATGTATTTCTGCTTTTGCTTTGTGTGAGACTTGGATTGGTACCCCTGCCTTTCTTACATCAGCTGGTGCTGAGCGTATTCAGCTGCAACCTTTTACATTTACCCTGTATGTATTCCCCCTTTTCAAATGAGATTCCTGTAAACAACTTATGGATTATGATTTTTAATCCACTCCACTATCTGTTTCAATTTTTTGGGTGAATTCATTCCATTCACATACACAGTTATGATTACAATCTGTGTCTTTCCCTCCATCCTCTTTGCATTATTTGTGCTTTAACCATCTTGTCTCCCCTCCCTTCCTCAATAGAGTTTTCATATTTGACCGCGACCTCCTGCAGTCTTCCCTTCCTTCTTTCAGCCTCCCTCCCTTGTGCTCACCTTTATCCTTACTATTTCTTTCCTCCTTTTTAGCATCCCCTCCCTTTTCTTCCCCCTTCCCCTCCTACTGGCTATAGAGCTACTTAGATTTACATACTTATGTTTTTTGTTCCCTCCTTGAACCAAATCAGATTAGAGTTTCTCTCAAATAATGTTTTCTCCCACCCCTCTTTCCTTCTACTATAATATAATTTTTTACTTCTTCCTATGATGTTATTTACCATTTTCTGGTTCCTCCTTTTCACATCTCCTGTCACAATACCTTTGCATAATAGAATCACATTTTTATCTTCGCATCATTTACTTTGTACCCATTCTCTCTATCTATGTACATCCCTTTCATAATTCATAATAGATCCACAATTCTCAAGATTAACATGAATCATCTTCCGTTATAGGGAGGTAAACAGTTTTCCCAAACTTTTTAATGATTCTCTTGAGACCTGTCTTTAAAGATCAATTTTTCTATTTGCTTCTCTCCTTTTTTGTCAGAAAAGACTTGAAATCCCTTATTTCATTAAATGTCCTTCTCCTTCCCTGAAATATTGTGCTGTACTTTGCTGGGTAATTGATTCTTGCTTTTAGTCCCTGCTCCTTTGCCTTACAGAATATCACATTCCCATTCCCTCAGTCTTTTATTATAGAAACTTCAAGGTCCTAGGTGAATCTGACTCTAGTTCTTTGATATTTGAATGGTGTCTTTCTGACTTCCTGTAGCATTTTATCCTTCACTTGATAGTTCTGAAACTTGGCAACAATATCTGCTTGCGTTTTTAGTTTGGGATCCCTTTCAGGAAGTGAATGGTGGATTCTTTCCATGCTTGTTTTTCCCTTTTGATGTAGCACTTCTGGGCAGTTTTCCTTGATGCTTCCTTGGAAGATATTGTCCAAATGGTTTCTTTCAATGTGGCTTTCTGGGAGACCAATAATTTTTAAATTTTCTCTCCTGGATCTGTTTCCAGGTCAGTTGTTTTTCCAACTAGATATTTTGCATTTTCTTATTTCTTTTTCTTTAGATTTTATTTGACTGATTCTTGATGTTTCACAGAGTCATTAGTTTCTACTTGCCCAGTTCTAATTTTTATCAAATTGTTTCCTTCAGGTAACTTTTTCATATCCTTTTCCCATTTTCCCATTATTCCTTTTAATGAAGTATTTTCTTTAGTTAGTTTTAGTACTTTCTTATTTATTTGTCCAATTTTCCCACTTAGGTTGTATGCTTTTTATCTGTTCTCTGCACAGAATTCTTTTTTCATATTTTTGAAATCATTGGCTAGTTTCTCTTCTATTTCCTTCTTCAACTGATCCAGGAGAGCTCTTTCTGTCTGTGAGCAGTTCACAGTCCCTCCAGAAGCTTCATATGGGAGTACAGTCACAATACTGACCTCTTTGGTTTTTATGTTTTGGTCTTTGTCCTTGTAGAAAGGTTTTATGTTTTTTCATTCTTGCTTTGTTTCTTCTTACTCATGATGATGATGCTTTGTGTATTGTGGCCTTTGGTTCTTTCAACTAGAAACAGGAGAACCTAGTATTGAGCTTGTTGGTGTAAACAAGCAACGAGCAGGTATATTTTTTCTATTTGTTTTTAGTTTCCCTGGATTAGGCGTGGATCTGTTTTTTAATTGAGGAGGAGCAGTGATCTGTTCAAGGGAGATCTCCTCATCTGAGGTGGAGTAAAGGCAATCTCCTAGTTTGGTGATGCTGGCTGCCCTCTCATTTCCTCTTAAGCACTGAGGCCCGTCTGGGTGTTAGTGTGAGGTTCCACTCCCTTGGGCTCCTGATCTCCTCTTGGTTGGCTTGCTGACATGGGGATGTTTCCACAGGAAGAGGAATATTCCTAGTCTCAGGTGCTATGAGACTCTTTCCCCTTTTGCTGACCCCACTCATCTAGAATTTTTCTGTGAAAACATTTTATGGTTCTTTCATGGTCAATAAGGTGAGGGGGAGAGATCATTTAGAGATCACTCCAACATTTTGGCTCCCAAAAGTTCAAGTAGGTGACTTAGAGGTGTTTAATCTGTGGGCTGATAGTCTCAGGAGCAGCTGTGGCTGATATCTGGGGCTCAGAAACTGTCACTCTCTTGGCTCTGCTGGTCTCCCACCCTGAGCTAGCACTTCCCCTTTCACCATGTTGTCCTGCTGGTGCTTTAGGTTGCCCCAGGACTTTCTTGCTTGGCTATGCTGTGGTGGGATTCAATGTGGTGTATGCTGTGGGCTTTTCCACACCCAAGGAATAGATTGTTTTTTGTTGTTTTTTTTTTTTTAACAACATCCCTCTAGGGGAGAAAAAAATGAAATCATCACATCCTTTTAAGTTTAATCTACATTATTAATATTTTCTCTATCCCTTTGTTAATTCTAAATTTAAAATACACTATTAAAATCAAGTCCTGATTTTCAGTATCTGATGTTTTCTGCAGCATATTGCTCCTATTGGTAACTTAGCAGTGACCTCTCCCATTCCAACAGAGCATACCTTGGATGTAAGGGACCATGATTGGGATTGGGGCGTACATAATCCGCATGTGATCCAGTTACAAGAGAATGAACAAAAACGGCCCTACAAGTCAAGAGAGGTGTCACGAGTGAATTCAGAAATGACCCTCCCTCCCCCATAAGGTAGATCCAATATCTGCTGAAGATATAAAATTGAAAAAAAGCTTGAGATGCCTTGCTAATTAGAAATAGCATTGGGATAAGCTGAGAAAATAAGAGAAACAATCAAAAGCCTAATAAGCATTCCCCTGGTATTGAGAGTAGTTTGAAGTGATGGAGAAGGATAGCACTGAGTCCTCATTTAGATTCTCAGTGTCACTAACGTTCCCCAGTGATTTAGAACTACTTCTGGGGAAAAGATCTCTATGAATCTCAAGTAGGGGAGTCATCCCATTGGGAAATAGTTGGTCTGAGTAACACTAAACAAAGAAAGAAATGTGAACTGGGCTCCTCCTTCCAGGGATGAAAACCAGCAATAAGCTGTGTCTGTAGCTCTGGGAGAGGAGCTTTTCTTTTGTGTGACCTTTCTCTCCTAAGGACTGACAGTAGAGAGGCTGAACAGTGGATTTTGAACTGAATGAAATTTTTATTCTTACTATTTTACAAGGTTGTTTATGTTCTCTTTGTTTCTTGACCAAAGAAATAGTATTTAAAGTGATGGATGGGTGCGAATATTGAGTTCAATGACTGCTTGTAAGTGTCCATTGTGATGTTCAGCTGGTGGCGTCTGGAGGTGATGTGAGAGAGCCTGGAAGATCTCTTTGACTTTCCTGCAAAGCCTCTGGATTCACCTTCCCCTACAATTGCATGAAATGGGTCTGCCAGGTTCCAAGAAAGGTGCCTGTGGGGCTCTCATGGATTAGTTATAATGAAGGAAGCATCAACTATACAGACTCTGTGAAAGGCCAATCTACCATCTCCAGGTAGAACAACCACAGCATTCTGCACCTACAAATGAATTCACTTAAACCTGAGGACACAGCCATGTATTTATGTACAACAGGCACAGTGAGAAAAATGAGCATTAGACCAGACATAGACCTCCTACTTCAGATAGGCATGTGGAAAAAGGCTTGGATAAGGAAATCAAGAACATTGACCCAGAGCCCAGTTACAATAACAGATGAAGTACGAGTCTGCAAAAAAATTCAGGTTGTCTGATTTCTTCCCATTTCACAATGAAAATCTTTCCCATCTACTTATCTGTCTGTCCATCCATTTACCTTTTTTATCCCTCTCTCTCTGTCCATCCATCCATTCACTTATCTCTTTATCTCTTCTTTCCTTCATTTCTTTCTTCCTACCTATTTACCTACCTATTTATGATCTAATCTCATTTGTGTCTCTGAGAATGTTTTCTGTTTTGATGCCTGCAGTTCTAAAAAGAAAATACATTCTTTCAATGGTTTACATATTTTGTCAATGGTGACTAATTTCCCTGTAGTTTTCAAATATGCGGCAAATCTGCACATTTTTTCTTCTGCTTTTCTATTTGCTGAATATCAGGGAATTCTCCAAATGGCTCATCAAAACACACAAATTCCAATATGCAAAGTAGACCTCTTAAGTATTATGGTAACTTGGGATTGAAAGCCTTGAGAGTGATATAATGCTGAAAGGTCATACTTTATTGTCATGTGACAGGTTAATAAAAGTAAATTCAAAGGGAGGCAGCACATTTATTATAAAGGTTGGCATATGCTTTTCTCTTCCATTATTTTCCAGTGCATTACAAGAATATAAAGTCATATGAGGAAATTCAGGAAACCAAACGGGAGGGTTGACAAGGAGCACTTGAGCAAGAATGAAACGAAGGTAAAACAGAAGCAGGAATAGAAGGACTTTTAACACAATTCTTTGCAAAATATTTTTCTATTATTATCTTGAAAATGTTAATTGCACAGGTATATCTTTTTTAAAAAAAAAATTCCCCAATTACAAGTGAAAAAATTTTTGACATTTTTTAAGCCAAAATAACCCCAAAGTTTATTAGAGTCACCATATTAGGTTGACTCTTAAGGAGTCTAAGCATTTGTAAGACTTGTATTCATCAGCGAGCCAGATATAATTTCAGCTAGATAGAGTTAGAGGTGGATTGAATCTGAGTGTCTTCATGGAGGCAAGATGGAACTTAAATACAGAAAGGACTGTAGGAGGGATCTAGGGGTGATTTAGTAGTCTATGGTAGTCTACAGGAGAAGGGGTTTAGGAAGGGTCTTGAGGAGAAGTCCAAGGAGGACCTCCATGGGACTAGAGTGACTGGTCAAAGGCTGGAAATAGCTGGAGGCAATCAAGAGATATCAGACAATGGAATCCTTGGGTGGGAAGCAGGTGGGGCAATTCAGAGGTAACAGACAATGGAAGGACAGGCTAGGCCCTGGGCAACAGATTTGAATATGAAAGGCCAGATTAAGTGGGAATATTCAGGAGGATCTGAGTACAAATTTGAGTATGAATACCATGTTAAGTGGCAAGATTCAGAGGGAAGTTGTCTGCAAATGAGAGGCCAGATTAAGAGATTCAAAGTAAGTTGAAGGAGATTCCCAGAGCCTGAATCCCTTCATTCGACCTCTCAAACAGATTAGAAGAATTTCTTTTGGGGTTTTGACCTGAAAGTTTCTTTAAGAAAAGGCAAACAGGCTAAACGCATACAGTCTATTCCCTTAAAGCTAGGAATCACGTGATCACAGAGCCAGAAAGGCTTCTGACTACCTAATGAAAGAATGAGCAGGTTGTAATACACTTTCCCATGAGAAAGAAACTTTCTTAGTTGAATAAGTTGTAAATTCAGTGAGACAAGACAGTTAATAAAGTAGTGTCCATTGGAATTTATGATTCCAGGATGTGTGAATTTCCTCTGGATAGCATATGTCTCTGTGATACAAAGTAAGGTAAACTCCCACCACACTGGTTGAAGGAATCCTCTCATAAACAGGGCTTTGAAATTGATAACACGGAAAAGGGCATTTTTAGAGCAAAGCAAAGCAGTCTGATTGATTAGTTCAGGCTTGGGCTCTTACTAAAGTTCAAAATTTATATTAAAAGATTATCATTCCCTCCTTTTGGCCAAAGGTAACCTGAAGGTTTCACCTGTAGACCAAGGAAAACTTCATGTTTCCTCAGGAAATGGAACTTCTAAAAATCCTTCCTTCATGGACCAAGGAGATGACTATTCTCTGCATCTGGAATGGGACCTGCAGGTTTAGAGAAAATAACTTTGGTCAGCATTATTTTGCTTACCAAGGTGGTAGAACATTTGTGGGCCAAAGTTAATCTAATTAGACACCTAGCAAGATAAGAGCAAGAATAGTAAGCACCACAGCAGTAGAAAGGGAGAGGCATTTGAGTAAGCAGCCCACCCTGGGGAAAAATAGCTAAATGTATCATATCATTAGGTCACTTCAACCTTTTCCCTTAACTGAGTGGCATGAGAGCCAAATATATTTTTACCATCCTGTATCTGTTGGGATTTGTTTACATAAAAGGAATATTCCTCCTCAAGGAAAACACAGCCAATCCCTGAGCTTCAAGGGGTGCATTAAGTGCTCTCCAATTTTGCAAGACTACTCTGACCAAGGAGCCAAGTT
>JAQQSK010005277.1:0-14983 GCA_028658325.1 Potorous gilbertii
AAAGGTACTTAGAAAATTTCAGGACATCCCTGTTAAACACACACTCCTCTCTCCAGTTCTTCTAGCACCTCATGAGATGCAGCTGATTTTTTCATCCCTTGTACTGTGGCTTTTGGCAGGGCTGTGACTGACCCAGGGAAGGAAGGGGCAGAGCCTCTCTGGTCCCAATCTCCTCCTGACTCAGGCTCAGAGGCTACAAGTTATCCCTCTTGGGATGGTGGCTCAGGAAGGCTCTCAGATTCACACACTCCCTAGCTGTCCAAGTTCCTTCCGTGCTGCCTGTGTCAGTTTGCCCATCTGTGAATATGTAAAAGATACAGCACCTCCCTTCCAGGGTGATTGTGACATGCAATGATATCATGTTTGTTAAGCATTGGGAATGATTCCTGGCACACTGCAGGGTTTATAAAAATGTAAGCTTTCACCATCTAGCACAAAGCCTCCCTGCCCCAGCATACCCTGTCCACCACACCTGACCCAGAATGGTACTTCCAGCTTTGACCCAAAGACCCCACAGCCCATCCTCCACTCCAAAGTACTGGTAGGAATGTTTCTGACCCTCAGCTGCCTCTGGCTGACCATCACATCCAGGGGCTCTCCTCCCAAACACTGAAAGCCCTCCATCTTCTGGGGCTCAGGTTCAGCCTCAGGTGTCTTTGTCATTCAAGCCACTCTCATAAATAGAAGAACTGGGAGGAGAAGGGGTTTCCTACCTGGTACCTTTCATGACACATGAGGGTGGCTGTGTCCAAGACCATCCAAGGCAGCAAAAGCTGCCCATGTCTTTATGCCAGCTTCCAAAATGTCCTTCCAGGAGGTTGAGAGGGAGTAGGAGCACTGGTCAGCTCTAGATCTTTCCCCCTGAGATCGTTTGTGCCCAGCCCCAGAGGTGTCTGCTGATGAACCTGAGGCCACCAGAGAAGGCAAGGCACTGGCCCAAGGTCACATGGCAGAGCAGAGCTGAGCTTCCCATTGCAACAGTAGCCTTTCCTCTGCAGCAGCGAGGCTGACTTCCCTGAGGAGGAGGAAAGGCCCAAGTAGGCTGGTTCCCTCTGGATGGTATCTTAACCACAGCCAGTGCCTTGTCATTAAAACTACTATACTGGCTGCACCTACTTCCTCTGCCATTCAGCCCTCCCTCCTCCCTACCCTCCTCCAGGGGTCACCAGGGCCTCAAACATTGCCAAGGCCAGTGAGTGGCCTTTCCAGCCTGCTCCACGTGGACAACTGGAGCATCCACCACTAACTCTCCCTTTACTTCAAACCCTCACTGACTCCCAGTTCCCTGCCCTGTCCTTCTGCCTCTCCTAGCCTCTGTGGGGGTCAGTGACCCCTTCTTGTCCTGGCTCCTGCAAAGACTTTCCCAGTCTCCTAGGAGCCCAAGTAAGGACCAGAAGGGGTATTAGGGATCAGTCTTGTCATCACCCATCTCTGAAGGGGCCTGAGAAGATGAGGTCTCTGCTCCCTGTCATTTGCTAGAAGAGGAAGCAGAGGACAGAGGTGAAACAGATCTGCCCAAATAGCACTTTGAGCAGCAGATCTGGACTCCAAGCAGGCTGCTCTGCCCCAAAGCCAGCAGGGCTTCCCCTGTGTCTCCCTGTAGGTTTTCTCCCCCACCCTGTGCCTACCCTCTCCCTGGTGGTTCTCCCCTACACGCAGGAATTCTTACCCTCCAATCTATCCCCTCTGACTCATACCTCACGATCCAGGGATCTTTCTGCTGAACCCAGCAAAGGCTAGGGTCCCTGCCCAGTTTCCTGCCTTATTTCTGTGTGCCAACCCTAGAATGTGAAGCACAACAGGCCTCAGAGTCCACCAGCCACCCCTCCGTATCCCAACAGGAGTTCATTGGATAGAACAGGAATATGAGGGCAACAAATCAGTCGTGGATTGTTCAGTCATCCAACAGTCCTAGCTCCCAGGTTGGTGAGTTGACTGGCAGCTCCAGGAATCTCAGCCATTTCACCTCCTCCAAGGAGGTCTCCCTGAGATACTTCCCCTGCATTTTTGAGCTCATCCATTCCTTCTTTGCCCTTGACTGGGAGCACTGGATTTGCCCCACTGCCCTGCGGCATCATTTGGCACCCTTTGGACGACGGACGTGGCAACAGGGACCAGGTTTGTCCAGCAGCCACCAGTGATGAACTCTTGCACCCCCTCTGTGGAGAGCAAATGGTGCCCTTGAAGGAGCAATTCTCCTGGGCTGGAGTCTCCCCAGGCTCCCCGTAGGTATTTCCTCCAAGGCACTCATTCTAAGGGTTGGGTTGGTGGGTAGGGATTAAGGGAGTGAGGTGGGTGTGTGTCTGTCAGAGCATCCCAAGGCAGGTTTATGAGGCGGCCTAGGATGCCAAATCAGGCTTCTCCATACCCACAGTTGATGACTCCCTCTACTTCACTTCCAAGGCTCCTATTGGTGAGGCCTGGAGAGGTCCACTTAACAAAGGCCCTTTCACATACCATTTAGTTGGAACAAGAGAGGGGAAGTGAGAGGACAAGGTTGTTGGGGAGGTCGGTGGCTGGGTCCTTTTCCTTCCCTCCCTCCTCCTAGCCTGGATAGGCCTCAGCCTTGAGACCCAGGTGGTGGCTAGCCCATGCCCTTCATGACCAGAGGTTGGTTTGAATTTATCCAAGGGGAGAGACTCTCTTGAGCTTCCCCCTCCAGTTTGTATCCCAGCTGTGCCTGAGAAATGGAGCAGAAAAGGCAGGAGCATCTACACATTCTGAGTTCTTGACTGCTCCCACCAAGTTGTATTCTCCCAAGCAACCTGTGGAGCAGATCTGTGTTATTCCCCCTCCTTTTACAAGACAATGGAGGGCAGGTCAGGCTAGGAAAAATGCAAGGAATCTCCCTTCCATGCCAAAGGCCCTAAGACAGCACCTGGGTATTGCAGAGCCCAGGGCTGATTGGGGGAAGCCTCTGGGTGGGGAGGAGAGAGAATTGCCATGGAAGCCTCCTTTGGGAACAGAAGTAGGTCCTGAAGGTCAGAGGGTGGAAGCAGCTGGTCCCGGGTACCACAGTCAGTTACTGGTAGAACCAGAATTCAAATTCTGGTCTTTGGAATCCCAGTGCAGCTGGGGCTCTTTGCCCTATCACAAAGCTCCAGGACTGTCTGTTCTGCCCCTGCCTAATCCCCTGCTAACAATTCATACCCTTTTTTGATTTTAGTAAGGGCCAGTGTTTCAATCAAAAGGAGAGCCTGGAACTTACACTCTGTTCTCTGAAGTAAACTCAGAGAATCCTTCCCCTAATGATCTCCAGGACAGATGGGGCTGATTTAGCATGCTTTAGGAGACCCTTCATCTGAGCCACCACCTTGAATCCTGGGCCTTTTTCTACATCTTCATATTTTGTGGACATATACTATGTCATGGCATGTTAATGGTCGGGAAAACAGAGGTGTCCTGGGTCATCATTTCAACTGAAACCGTGAACTCTGTTATCTTATGGTATTTGCAGCCTACACAAATCAGAAATTCCTTTTTCAGGGAATAGTTAAACACATATGGAGTCCATCAAACTGAGGGACACAGACATCCTTGTATTGTCCTCAAACACATTTTAGCCTCGTCCTTTGTGTAGCATTCAGTCAGAAGTTTTTCTGGCTCCATTGTAATGGAACCACTAACTTTACAGGAATCAACAGTATGCATTCAGCCTGTTTACCAAACTTCCACTACCCTTGGGTTGGACATGGGAAGGGGTTGGGTGCTGACGGGCTGATTTTTCCCTAGTGGGAAGACTTCCTTCTGCCCATGCTCAGCAGGACCAGAGGGACCCTCTCCTGGCCTTCCAGCAGCCCCAAACACTTCTCCTCCAAGGGTACCAGAGCACCCCCAATCCCCAACAGGTCCTTGGCCCCAGGAGGAGGGCAGAAGGGCAAACAGAGCTTTGGGTGGGCCAGAGAAACTGGCCTGGCTAGTTAGAGAATCCTGGATGTAGGAGGCAGGGACAAAACCACCTTGGATAACCAATTTTTGGAGAATCTGGCTCTGTTCTTGGAATATGAGATACGTACCCATGGAGAAGAACTCTTTGGGGTGAGGGACAGAAAATGGCAGCGTCAACCCCTCATGTATGCCCTCTTCCTGGAGCCTGTTTCCTAAGGCTTCCTGAAAGTGCTGATCTTCCCTGGCAGGCCTCATGCAGCCCTTTGGACCACCCTCCCTTTTGGATCTTCAGGAGAGCTCCTGCACCTCGGAAGTCAGCAGCTTCACTTGGCAATCTCGGCAGTCCCTAGGGATCCAATGACTTTCTATATGCTGATGACTCTCCACTCATACTGCCTGCTCCAACTTGAAGCTGACCTCCACTCTTGCATCTCCAACTGCCAGGGACACCTCTTGAATGGACCCTTTTGATCTTAGGCTCAGTGACTTCCAAAATGGACCTCATCACCTTACCCCACCCCCAACACTAGACTTTTGCCATCTCTGTCTGCCTCCCATCTCTCTCAACTCCACTCTATCCTCTTTCCAGCTACGAAAGCACTTTTCCTAAAGCTCAGGTCCAACTTAGAGATAACCTCTTCCTTCCCCCCAACCCCGTTCCAATGGCCTCCTATTTCCTCCTTCACCAAAGGCCAAATCTCCCTTGGTATTTACAGCCCTTCCACCTCCCCCTCCTGCCCTTTCCAGGCTTCCCCCTGGCCACCCCCCAAGTACTGATGCTCCCCTCCATCCAACAGTGCCTACCTGGAAGGAGACAGGTCACCTCTCTGCTCCACCTGTCCCCCCTGCCTCTTCATCTCTGCCTCCTGGATTCCCTGGCTCCCCTCAAGTCTCCTCTGAAATCTTCTTTCTTCCAGGAAACCTTTCCCATTCTCTCTTCATTCTGCTGCCTTCTCTCCATTCTCTGTCATTTCTTCTGCCTGCAGTTGGTTTATCTCCCATCAGACCACACCCCCTCCAAGGTAGGGACTGCCTTAGGTCTTTCTTTGTATTTCCCCACCACTTAGCACTTGCCTTGCAGAAAGCAGTCCCTTGCTTAATAAAGGCTTAGGGCCACACCTGTTCAACAACCTGATTCATTTGGAGGTGAGGGAACCTGAGATGGGAGGGCCTTGGTCTAGGTCCCTGGGGCAGTGGTGGGATTCAAAGCCAGTCACCACAAACCCCACCCACGACATGGCCCTCTCCTTCCCTACCTAGACTTCCAGATCCACGCACACAGGGAGGGAATATGGACTCAACCCGACGTTTTGGCATGCAATCCACAGGCCATCTGCCAAGGTTAGTGGGTAAAGTCTGAGAGCATTAATGAAAATGCATGTCGAAATCAAAGGAATCCTTCCTGCACCCTGGAAAACTGTCGTCTTTCAAAGGGCGTGGAGCTGAATTGGGCAGATGGAGGAGAGGGTTGTTATCTTGAGAGGTTTCTCGCGCCTTGGATTCCTATTCAGAAAACCTCCAATCCCTACTCCAGTAGGGCTAGTCCCAAGTGAAACTCTGCGCATGGGTTGCCCTCAGCCACAAATCCCCACCTCTAGGAGCCCAGGCTAGTTGGTGTATTCGTCCCCCAAGTCGGAAAGGTTCTGCCCTGCCAACAGGAGTTAGCCACAATGTTTTTCTGGTCCCCCTCTGCTTGTTCTTTCCTCTACATTAGGGGTGTCGTGCAGGGAAACCTCCCTCAGAATCTAACTCTAAAGGCCTGCCCAACAAGGAAACTTGCTTGACCTGTGTACCTGCCTACTTTCTCAGGGCCTTGCCTGTCTACTGCTGTTTCTGGTGGTACTGGTGGTGCTGGTACTGGTGCTGGTGATGCTGTTGCTTCTGCTGCTGGTTTGGGTTTCCTGTCATCTCTTCCTGCTCCTGGTCTCGGCTTCCCCACGTATGTCCACACTCCGGGAGTAAAGTGGTCAGGGAATAATGCAGTTTCATTAAACTGACATTTGTCAGGTGGTCATTCCTTAGGCACTTATGAAGCGCCTGTTGTGTGCGGGTCCCTGTTACAGTTCTCACCGCTACGCCTCCCGCGCTCGACATCTGTAGGGCAGTGGTTGGCACCGCGAGCGTGGACAGCCTCTTGGCAGGGAAGGGGAGGTCTCTGAGGAGATGCGAAGGCGAGAGAATAGTGGTGGGGCACTGCCTCCTCCGTATCGACCTGAATGGAACATATGTCCCTCGCATGGCTGGTCTCTTTGGGCATACATCAAGCTTGGCACCTCTCGTAGTTGTTCCGAATCTGCGGATGGGCAACGGGAGTGCCAGGGGGTGGCGGTATGTTTGCGTCAGTGCTTTGTAGGATACATATATCAGACATATGAGAATGGAATTGTGCAGAAGAGGGGGAACTTTACTTGGCACTCCCTGATCACGGGAGGGATGTGTAGCCCAAGGTGTTTGAGTGAGTCCTGTGGCTAGGGGGCCCTTAGACCTGGACGTCCCCGAGCCATCAAGACCTGAACGCCAAGTGGTAGCGGGTTATAAAAGGAGAACGCAGGGGTCAGGGAACCTCCGCCCTCCCCAGACGGAGGGAGGAAGCAACAAGTTCCCCGAGGAGTCCCTGGTCCCGCCGAGGAGAGGGGACCAAGCATGCTCCCCAAGGGCTCCAGCCAGCTCAGAGGTTGAGGGACCTCACGCCCAGACAGAAATTCCTCTCTAAAGCCATGGCCCGCCCCGCAGAAACTGAGACCCCCCTCTGGGCATGATGTGCCCTCCCTTGAGAGTTGTTGCGCCTGCTTGGGCATCTGCCCTTGGGAGCTCCAGAGACAGAGGAGAAGAGGGCAGGGCCTCTGGAACCTAAAGGCCAGGGTTGCACAGATGCCTGCAGCCAGTCTGTCAGGACCCGCTGAAGATTTTGAGGCTCTTGTCCTGAGGCTGGGCCCGAGGGGAAGGGTGGCCAAGACTGGACTCAATCCTCGGACCCCTGCATTCGTCTGCTCCTCTGTGCAATGAGGTTGATCCTTCCTGGCTGCAACATCACCGGGAAGGTTCAGTCACGTTGTACACTTCCACAGAGATCGGGCCAGGACCTGGTGCACACAGCAGGCGCTCAATAAAGCCCAGTTTCCTTCCTTCCTCCATTCCAGGGCAACTTGCCTCTGGAAGAACCTGGCAGGTCCAGGGGCCAGATCCCCGGGGACCCTGTGTTTTCGTGGGTCCGAGCTGGTATTTTCTCCAAGTTCACTCCATCTCTCGAATCTTTTTCACGAGAAAGATCAGTATCTGAACCCCCCCCCCTTTTCCTGGGGGTGACGTTCGTCATACATGTCCCAGGCATACTTGGGGTTGGTTGATCTGCCTCCCCTCCCGCTCCATCACCATTGCTAATGGTAGATCAGGTAATTTCTGCATAAGGAAGAATTAGGGAGGATGGAGATGCACATTGAGTCATCCTAGGTGAATCTGCATGGCATGAACTCACTCATTATAGTCATGCCCTTTGCAGAGTGTATTCAAAACTAGAAACCTACAGTGTGGTTTGAGGTTTTTGGCTTGTTCATTTTCTCTATGAAAGAAACAATAACACAATAAAGGCATGAACTTTCCAGAGTTCTCCTCCATATATCTCCAAATACCTTTAATGATGGTAAAATCTACTAGTGCAGTTGAACCCACAGAAAGAAGGAACATATAACAATTTTACAGCTCCAGAAAACGTAGAAGGTCGCAGGAAAGGTCTTTGAGGGAAGGATGAGAGGGGAACACAGTCCAGTGCAGTCTGCACCAGCACAACCTTGAGCAAAGAGAGCCCGGAGCAGCTTTGGGAGACACTGATTCAGCAGCAGCAGCAGCAGCTCCCAAAGCTAGCAGCCCACAGCTGGGAAGGGCCTGGAAAGGACATTCCAGGGATCCCTTTAATAGCTCTGAGGCAGGACTCTGTTGCTTTGTTCATGCTCAGAGCCAGATTGAAGTCCTGGGTGGCCATCCCAGGGTGAGCAGGAGAACTGGCAGCAGAGCTTGCAGCAGCAGTCAAGGCAAGGCACCCCTCAAAATTCCAGGGAAGAAAGGAGTGCTTGTGTTCCCTTACAGACCAGAGCACTGTCCATGAGAGCGGTTGACACTTCTCTTTACTATCACACCCCCTCGAAAGAGCTGAAAATTTCCAGATCCCTGAACTTTTCTCTCAAAACTGCGGCTCAAAAGCCTGCAACAGTGTGCCTTACACCCTGGCATCAAAGCCCTACTTTAACAAAGATTTACAAGACCACTAAGAGACTGGAGAAATGAGTGAACACTAGAAAAACTCTGAGTCTTAGAAACTGATATGGTGACAAGGCAGATCAAATCACTGGGTCAGAGAAAGACAACAAAGTCACAGGTCCCATATCCCCAGGCTCCAAGGAAATGATGAATTGGGCCCAGGCCATGAATTTGTCTTGGATCATTGTATTGATCAGACTAACTAAGGCATTCACAACTGATCTTCCTCACACTACAACTGTGACTGTGTATACAGTTCTCCTGCTTCTGCTCACCTCACTCTGCATTAGTTCATCGGAGGCTTTCCAGAAGTTTCTGAAAGAATCCTGGTGGTCCTTTCTCTCAAGTGTCAGTGAGTCTATCCAGTCTGAGAGTTGTATTCAGCTCTCTCTCTTTTCATGCAATGGCATGGGTGCACATGTAAAGTGACATATCTGTATGTATGTGCACATCCATGTATAAATGACATGAAGACGTGCATGCGTATGTGAGTGTTGGCACCGTGGAGAAACCTCTGTGTCTGGAGATTGGAAGACCTGAGTTGTAATCTGGCTTCAGACACTTTCTAGCTTTGGGACTCAGGAAACTCACTGAACCTCTTGGCTTAGCACACAGCTGCTGTGAGGAATAGACTAGGGAAATGATTAGGTAGGAACCTAATACTGGTGTTGCTGCAGGGAAGTCTTGGTTGAGATGGCATTATGTTCATTTATGGCAGACCCAAATCATTGTGGTTTTGTAATTTTTTTCCAGCTGCATTCAATGGTGAATGGATAGGAGTGCAAGAGGTGGATGGTGGGCATAATTCAGGGTTGAAGTGTGGCAAGTTATGACCAATGACAGGTCAAGGGGCAAAGAGTTGGCAGAATGGAGATTTAATGTAGAGTTGGTTTGCCAAGGGTTAGACACAAAGAAGGGAGGAGAATATAACTGAGGCAGCGGGAGAACTTAAGGGTAAAGGGGAGGTCATGGGGAGGATGAGGCTTAGGCTTGGGGCTATCAAAAGTTGGGAACTGTACTATTGGCTCAGCTGGGGAAAGAACGAAAATAACAAGTGCTGTAGAGGCTGTGAGAAGACAGATACACTCATGCTCTGTTGGTGGACTTGGGAATTGGCCTGTTGATTTTGGCAAGAAAGAAGTTTGGAGCTATGTCCCAAGGAACCATTCAATTATGCATCCCCTTGATAAATTACTGGGTCAATCCCACAAAGAGATCAAAGAAACATGGAAAGGACTACTATGTACAAAAATGAGTTGTTACATTGGCTTTTATTGGTAGCAAAGAGTTGAAAAACGACTGAGTGCCCATCAGTTGTGCAGTAGCTAAAAAAGTTATGGTTTGTGAAGGGGGTGAACTCCCACAGGACTAGAAGAAATGATGAGGGGGAAAGGTTTCAGACACACCTGGAAAGTAAAATGAGCTGAACTGGAGAACAATGTGTGCAAGGACAACAGTATTGGTAAGATTATTCTCTTTGAAAAACTTCATAAATCTGATCGATATGATGACCAATGATGACATACACTCTCCATCTCAGTAGATTTATTGCTCAGGAGCAGGAGTAAAGCATGTTTGCTTCCTTTTCCTTCACTTAGGTATGACTTCAAAGGAATTTGTTTTGCATAATTATTTGTTTTTGTAAAGGGCTTTCAGTTTTCTCTTTTCTCATTGATCAAGGGAGCAGGAAGGAGAGAATTTAGAACTGAAAGTAAAATAAATGTCGTAAAAACTCAGGAGAAAGGAAAGGAGAAGAAAGGGAAGATGGCAGAGTGGAAGCATGGACTTCATTTGGCTCTCCCACTACAGAGCATAAAATACCTGCAAAAATGACTGTAAGCAAATTCTAGAGCACCAGAACCCAGAAAATGATGGAGTGAAAGAGATTTTCAGCCCATGACAGCCTGGAAGGCTGAGAGGAGAGGTCTATTGCACCAGCGTCAGAGCAGAGAGGAAAGGAAGGAGAGCACAGGAGGAGAGAAAGAGAGAAAAGGAAGGAAAAAGAAAGGGAAGGAGAGGAAAAAGGAAGTCTTCTAGGATGTTGAATGTGATTAGACAGGGAAAAGCTTCTCAAGTTCAACTCTGAGCTCCTTATCTCTGTTACTACTTGTCCCAATATCCAGGCCCAAATATTCCAGGAAATGATTGGGGAATCTCTCTTGGTGCCACACAGTTAATCCAAAGCAGACATCATTGAAGTCATCAGTTTGGAATCATGTCCTAAATGATGGTGGGATTAAAAAGAGTATTGGAATCTCCCTTGATAATCTTCATCTCCTGACAGGTCTTTTAGCTAGAGTCTGGAGGCACCTATCTTTGAAAGAGGAAAGCATCATGGAGGCAGCTTCTGGGAGACTTTATGTTCTATGACTGTAAGTTTCCATCCTTGGGTGAACACTGGAAAGCTGAATAGGAGGGGTAGAGTACAGGGGATTCGGCAGCTTTTCATGAATAATGTACTTCTCTCAAATGCTACCCAGTGGTAAAGAGCTTGATGCCCCAGGAGGACCCAAGTCAAGGCCTGTGTTCCCTGGGAAATGTGAGTGAGTAGCAGAGCTTTGGGGCAACCTGCTCCAGGAATGATGTAACCTGCCCATGCCACCTTGTCCAAGTGTAGGAGGAACATCTGGAGAGTGATGTCTGCCTTGGTAGGGTCTACACTGCCTTCACTTTTAAGCAAGAGGAGAGGATTGTGGAGGAGGGAAGGTTTTCAAAGAATCTCATTGGGAGTGGGAGTGAAGGAAGCCTGAAAAGTCAGAGTTCCCATTTCAAAAAGGAGTTCACACCAGAAGACAAACCTGAGGAAGATCCTGGGCAGGGCCAAGTATTGAACGTAAGCTGAACAAGGAATCATTGTCCCAAGAGGAAGGACAAGCATAAGGTAGGATCTCCTCTGTGCCACTCAGTTTCCAGGGTCTCCATTCCCAGACCCCGGCCCCAGAACACTCTCCTTCCCTGACTCCTCTAGAATTCTCAGCCTACCTCAAAGCGCAGACCTGCTAACTGCCTCCTTGGCCATGGGGTTCTTTATGCAAGCCTGGAACCAAGGAGGAAAGCAGGAGGTGCAGATTACTGGGAGTCGAAAGAGTGCTAACCACCTGGAAGATAAGGGAAGGCCTCAGGGAGGACAGGGGCACCAGAAGCAAAAAATCCAATCTATGGAAGATGGGGCTGGGATAAGGTGGTAAATAGGGAGGAAAGATGGATGCCCCTTGGGCTAGTGGGTGCCATCATTTTGAGGGATGCTGTCATTCTGCATCTGGGAATATGAACTAAAAAGCATCAAGGCTGCTGAGCAAGGTCCTGCCCAACCATATGTCACTGACAGTCTCCTCAGAGGAGAGGGACCTTGGAGAGCTCCCAGGCTGAGCAGCAATGTTCCCATGGGCACAGGAGCCTGGGCAAGGAACTTGTAGTGGAGGGGGCCTGACTGCTTCAGAAGTCAGCTCAGAGGCGCCTGGAGCCGCAGCTGGCTCTCCATGGTTGTTCTGCGTGCTTAAATCTACTTCCCTGTATGTAGCCTTAACCTTCTGGTGTTGGCCCTGCACCCTGGAGCTACATAGAACATGTCTTTCACCAGACTCAGAGGACAGACCTTCAGGTGTCATTAGACAGCTCTCTTGAGCCCCCTCTCTCTTGCTCCACACCTCTCTTTCCTTCTAGGGTGAATCAACCCCATCCTTTCAACTGCTTCTCAGAGGCTACACTTTCTTTCTGCCCCCACAGTCAATCATCAAGCCTTTATTTACCGGATTTCAACTCAGAATCCAATGGACCCCTTTGGCAGTAAACCCTTCACTCAAGTCTGCCTAATGCATAAAGGTGAAACCTCCATATCTCTGAACTAAGGGGCTTTGAAGAGATGACTGAGGTCAGAAGAAATAGAATCAAGGAAAGGAAGGAAAGCAGGCAAATCCATTTCTTTCAGAGGCTCCCATCCCTTAACTTGGATAAAAGATTCATGACTTTTCCTAGCTTTGAAAAGAAGATTTTCTTTGCCTGCCCTCACAGTACTGATCATCTTGCCTGCTGTGAACCTAGGACCCCCGTGAATCTGTCACTGACATTTGTAATCAATTGAGCACAGGAAATTCGGATGTAGGCTGTCTGGGGCTGAGACCAGCAGGACTATGGGAACTCCTTCTCTCCAGACATTGGTCATTAATGCAGCCCCCTAGGAGCATGTGGAGGCACCATTCAGAAGAGAGAGCTGTGAAAGCTGGAGGAGACATTGTGTCTTCAGCTGGTGGCTGAGGTAGTCATGCAACCAGGAGTGGACAACTGACCAATAGAGAAGGGAGAAAGGTGAAACAGAAAGTTCCCAGGGAGAATACAGAAACAGGGCCCTTGGCAGTCAGCAATCACAGTGAAATAGACCCAGAGGATCCCCTGTCTGTTTAGGGGAGAACAGGTACCCCCATGCCCCCCCGTGCACTCTCCCACACACCTAGAGAGAAGCCACCACAAAGTAGGGAGGGGGAGAAAGGGGGAGAATCAAGAGGAAGAGGTCAGCACTGGAGTGGTAATTCAGGGTGCATGGTGTGGGATGTGGTAGCAGTTGGTGACAATGGAGTGTGTGACAGGTGTGACTGCTGGGACATTGGTGGTTTTGGATGGATGAAGCAGGAATAGTTTAGATGGAGAGGAGAAGACATACCCAGGTGCTCGTTTGTTCCATCATAGCAGAGGGGGACTCCGCAGTCAGCAGTTCATCAAGTGACTGAATAATGTGAGGGGCATCCCAAGAACGAGTAGGACCAGGAAGTGATTCAAGTGTCTAAGGAGGGGCTGAGGAGGAAAGAGCAGATAAGGCTGCACCTAATGTGCCCAGATGACCAAATGCCACAAGACATCGGGGGTGAAGTTAGAGCCAGGATACTGGCTCTGGGGTGAAAACTAGGCATTCCCTTCACCCCCAGTTTTGTGACTGTGCTAGGAAGAGAGATCAGATGGGGGAGCAGAGTGATTCTGTGGGAGAAAGGGGGAGAAGGAGGGAGAGGCCTGGGGTCAGGGGCTCCTGGGAGGGAGCAACAAGAAGAGAAGAGGGAGACAGAGACAGAGAAGGACAGATACGAGCCATGTAGAGGGGAGAGACAGACACATTAAGAAAGACAGTGGGAGAGAAACAGGGACAGAAAGGGCAAGGGGAGAGGAGGGGGAGGAGGAGTCAGGGAGGGAGACACCTGGGGGTAGGAGAGAGGAGCCCACAGGCAAGAGAGTGAGAGAGGTGGGAGAGACAGAGAGACACAGAAGGAGAGAGATATGAGAGACAGAGGGAAAGGAGAGAGTCATAGGAAGGAAGACTGGAATTCAGAGAAAAGGGGAAAGAATAGGAGAGGAAGGGAGAGGAGAGGGAAGGTCCCGCAGGTGGGAGAAAGATGGAGAGTGAGAGCGGAAGGAGGAGACCCTTAAAGGGAATGGGTGGGGGAGAGAGAGCCTAGGGCTGGACCCAGAGTAGATGCTTCAATATTTATTGACAGAGACAGAAAAAGAAGGCAGAGAAAGAGGTCGGGGGAAAGAGACATCCAGACAGCACAGACTTCTAGACAAGAGGTGGAGAAATGCCAGGAAGTGGGGTGGACCACGGCCCACAGTGGATGAAAAATCCCTGTCCCTCAAGAATTGCATGGACTGGAAGGTCAGATGAACTCGTAGGACCACAGCCTTCAGGGACAATCTCTGGGAAGCAGAGTTGGATAGCATTTCTTTTAAGATGGGGAGGCTTGGCAGGGCTCCTAGGGTTCCATCGCAGTGACTGACCAGGGGGAAGTGGGGCAGGACAAGCAGTGGAAAGTCCCCTGCTCTGGGCTGTGGGGAGATTCATGGAAACTCAGGAAAACCTGACCCACCAGGGTCAGGGGAAAGAAAGAGTCCTAATGTCTCCTCTTCTCTCCTGAGCAGGCTCAACCCAGACCATTGGCCTCCACTGGGGGAGCTGTAACCACGGAGGAACTCTGAATCTAGAAGCCTCAGCTGCCTGTGAAGCCCAGGCGAGGTGCTGCCTCCTGTACCAGGCCTTTTCTGATGTCCTGAGGTGGACCTTTGAACATTCCTGACCATAACTGGGTCTGTGTCTTCTGTGGGTTACATAGGAGAGCCTGGACGCCTGGACCCCTGGACTGTGGGTAGGCTAGGAACTTATGTCTTTAGAGGGTAGGGACTTGACAAGTGTGGATATGACAGGCCTGAAACTGCAGACCATAATGGCCTATGATCTGGGCCAAGTCACCTGAGGAAGGAAGGGCTGAGGGTGGAGACCTGAGATGGTTGGCCAGTATCTGTCAGGCTGGTCTGCGAAGGAGATGTTAGACTGATTTGGGATGATTTGGGACAGACAAGGGATAGAGCAAGTTCTGGGGATTGAAGGCTGCACAGGGGCCAAGAGAGTCTAATGGACACAACTGGAGGCATTTGACAGGACACCTAGAAGTCCAGAAGGCTGAAGAGATTTGCCCAAGGCCAGCCAACTAGCAAAGACTTGATGCTGGGCACATTTGCCTAGCACTGAGAGCTGCCCCATAGGGCTAATGGCGGACTTGGGGACCCAGCGGAGTTTGCAGCTATACTTCTGTCTTCAATGCAGTGCTGGATCCAGGTTACATCTGAAGTGTGTTGGAAACGCAGGGTGTGTGGGGAAGTGAGGGGAGAGGGGCGACGATGGGGAGATTATTCCACGATAAAGGAATAAAATCCACAATCATTTTGTTATGAAAAACTATCTTACAATACAGGAAAGTGGGGGAGAAGGAAATAAGCAGGGTGGGGGGGGGATGATGGAAGGAAGGGCAATGGAAGGAAGGAGCAATTTGAAGTCAACACTCGGGGAGGGACAGGATCAAAA
>JAQQSK010005278.1:0-14982 GCA_028658325.1 Potorous gilbertii
TCCTGTAGGGCTAGATAACTTTCTATTCCCCATTACCGGTATTTCTTATTTCCTAGTTGGACTTTATTCTTGGGTAAGGAGTCAGGCATGAGTCTATGCCTAGTTTCTGCCACACTGTTATCCAGTTTTCCCAGCAATTTTTGTCCAACAGTGAGCTCTTAACCCAGAGACTTGAGTTCTTGGGTTGATGAAACAGTAGATTGCTATACTCATTGCCTATTGTGTCTTGAGTACCTAGGATATTCCACCTGTCTACCTTTCTGTTTCTTAGCCAGTAGCAAGTGGTTTTGATAATTGCTACTTTATAATACAGTCTGAGATCTGATAATGCTTGATCACCTACCCTAGTATTTCTTTTCATTAGTCCCCTTGATATTCTGGACCTTTTGTTCTTCCAGATGAATTTTGATATTATTTTTTCAGCTCTAGAAAATAATTATCTCATGGATTAATTGGTATGGGACTACATAAGTAAATTAATTTAGGTAGAATTGTTATTTTTATTATGTTGGCTTGACCTACCCCCGAACAACTCATATTTTTCCACTTACTTAGATCTGATTTTATTTGTGTGAAAAGTGCCTTGTAGTTGTGTTCATATAGTCCCTGGGCTTGTTTTGGCAGAAAAACTCCCAAATATTTTATAGTGTCTACCTGAGCTTTCAATGAGATTTCTCTTTCCAAGTCTTACTGTTGGATATTGTTACCAATACATAGAATTGCAGAAGATTTGTGCGTGTTTAATTTGTAACCGGCAACTTTGCAAATTTATTTATTATTTCAAATAGTTTTTTACATGAATCTCTGGGATTCTCTAAGTATATCAACATATTATTTGCAAAGAGTAGTAACTTAGTTTCTTCATTGCCTATTCTAATTCTGTCAGTTTCTTTATCTTATCTAATTGCTAGAGTTCACATTTCTAGTACCATACTAAATAGTAGTGGTGATAATGGACATTCTTGTTTCACCCCTGACCTTATTAGAAATGTATCTAGCTTATCTCTATTGCATATAATGCTTGCTGAAGGTTTTAGAGAGATACCGCTTATTATTTTAAGGAAAGTTCCCCTTATTCCTGTGCTCTCCAGTGTTTTTAATAGGAATGGGTGTTGCATTTTGTCAAAAGCTTTTTCTGAATCTCTTGAGGTAATCATGTGGTTTCTGTTAGTTTTGTTGTTGATATAATCGATAATGCTAATAGTTTTCCTAATATCGAACCAACGCTGACTTCCTGGTATGAATCCTACCTGTTCATAATGTATTTTTCTCACGATATTTTTCTCACTTTTTGATAAAATCTTATTTATTATTTTTTGCGTCTATATTCATTAGAGAAATTGATCTATAATATTCTGTCTCTGTCTTATCTCTCCCTGGTTTAGGAATCAAAATAATATTTGTATCATAAAAAGAATTTTGGAGGACTCCTTCTTCCACAATTTCCCCAAATAGTCTATATAATATTTGAATTAACTGTTCTTTAAATGTTTGCTATAAATCGCTTGTAAATCCATTCAGCCCTGGAGATTTTTTTACTAGGGAGTACATTGATGACTTGTTCAATTTATTTGTCTGAGATGGGGTTGATTGAGTATTCAACTTCCCGCTTCTGTTAATCTCTGAAATTTATATTTTTAAAATATTCATCTCATTTAGATCGTTGGATTTATGGGCATAAAATTGAGCAAATACTTTCTAAATAATGCTTTAATTTCCTCCTCATTGGATTTAAGTTCACCTCTTTCTTTTTTGATATTGGTAATTTGATCTTCTTCTTTTTTTTAATGAAATTGACCAACAGTTTTTTTCAATTTTGTTAGTTTTATAATAAAACCAACTATTAGTTTTATTTATTAGCTCAATAGTTTTCTTCATTTCAATTTTATTAATCTCTCTTTTGGTTTTCAACACTTCTAATTCAGTATTTACTTGGGGATTTTCAATTTGTTTTTTTTCTAGCTTTTTCAGCTCCATGCTCAAGTCATTGATCTCCTCCCTCTCTATTTTATTCATGAAGTCATTAAAAGATATAAAACTTCCCCTAAGAACTGCTTTTGCAATATCTCATAAGGCTTGATAGGTTGTCTCAATAATGTTATACTCTTGAATGAAGTTGTTGATTGTTTCTATGATTTGTTGTTTAACCCACTCCTTCTTAAGGAATAGATTGTTTAGTTTCCAATTAATATTTGGCTTATCTTTCCATGACCTTTTATTGCATATAATTTTTATTGCACTATTATCTGAGAAGGATGCGTTGACTATCTCTGTTTTTCTTCACTGGATTGTGAGGTTTTTATGCCCTAGAACATGGTCAATTTTTGTATATGTGCAATATACCATTGAGAAAATGGTATATTCCTTTCTATTCGCCTTCAGTTTTCTCAAGAGAGCTATCATATCTCCCTTACCCAGAGTTTTATTTACCTCCTTAACATTTTCCTTGTTTATATTGAGGTTAGATTTATCAAGTTTAGTAAGCAGGTGGTTGAGCAGATGGTTCAGGTCCTCCAGTATTATAGTTTTTCTGTCTATTTCTTCCTTCAAATCCCCTAACCTCTCCCTTAAGAATTTGGATACTATACCACTTGGAGCATATATGTTTAGTAAAGATACTGCTTTCTTATCTATGGTACCTTTTAGGAGAGTATAGTTTTCTTCCTTGTCTCTTTGGATTATATCTATTTCTGCTTTTGCTTTGTCTAAGATTAGGATTGCTACCCCTGCTTTTTTTTACAACAGCTGAAGGAAAATACATTCTACTCCAAAGTTTTACTTTGATCTTGTGTATATCTCGCACTTTCAAATGTGTTTCTTCTAAACAATATATTGTTGGATTATGGTTTTTAGTCTATCCTACTAACCATCTCCGTTTTATGGGAGAGTTCACTCCATTCATATTCATGTTATAATTACAATCTGTGTCTTTCCTTCTATCCTCTTTCCCACCTTTTATGCTTTTAGTTCTTCCTTCTCCCTTCACCTCCTCAACAGAGTTTTCACTTTTGACCACCACCTCCCATAGTCTTCCCTTCCTTCTTTCAGCCCCCTTCTTTTTACTCCCTTTTACTCTTACTACTTCTTCTCTCTCTTTTAGCTTCCCCTCCTACGGGGTATAGCGCTAGTTAGATTTTTATACTAAACAGATGAGAGTATTGCTCAAACGATGCTCATCTCCCTCCTCTCTTTCCCTCAACAGTAATATAATTTTGTGCCTCTTCCTGTGATGTAATTTACCCTTTGTTGCCTCCTCCTTTTCTCATCACCTGTTGCAATCCTTTCTCATCATTAAATTATATTTTTATCATCATATTATTTACTTTGTACCTGCTCCCTCTATGTATATCCCTTTTATAATTCATAATAGATATACGATTCTCAAGATTAACAAGTACTATCTTTCCTTATAGGGAAGTAAACGATTTGCTAATATAGAGTAACAAGATTTTATTTTCCCCTGTTTACCATTTTATGCCTCTCTTGAGACCTGTGTTTGAAGATAAAATTTTCTTTTCAGTTGTGACATTTTTATCAGGAAGGCCTGGAAATCCCTTATTTCATTGACTGTTCATCTCTTTGTGGGAAACAATATGCTCAGCTTTGACGGGTAATTGATCCTTGGTTGTTTCCCCAGGCTACTTTGCCATACAGAATATCATATTCCTATTCTTTCGATCTTTTAATGTAGAAGCTCCAAAGTCCTTTGTGATCCTGACTGTAACTCCTCGATATTTGAATGGTTTCTTTCTGACTACCTGGGGTATTTTCCCCTTCAACTGATATTTCTGAACATTGGTCACTATATTTCTTGGTGCTTTTAGGTTGGGTTACTTTTAGGGATGTGAATAGGGAATTCTTTTCATGACTATTTTCCCCCCTGAATCTAGGAATTCTTGGCAGTTTTCCTTGATGATTATTTGGAAGATATTTTCCAGGCTCTTTTATTCATCATGGCTTTCTTGTGGACCAATTCTTAAATTTTCTCTGCTGGATCTATTTTCCAGATCAGTTGCTTTTCCAGGTAGATATTTCATACTTTCTTCTATCTTTTCATTCTTTAGATTTTATTTCACTGATTTTTGATGCCTCATAGAGTCATTTGCTTCTATTTGTCCAATTCTAATTTTTATCAAATGGTTTTCTTATGTTAATTTTTGCATGTACTTTTCCATATGTCCAATTATTTCTTTTAAGGAATTCCTTTTTCCAGTTGCTTTTATGCTTCTTTTTCCATTTGTCCAATTTTCTTTTTTAAAGAACTATTCTCTTCAATAAACTCTTTTTTTCATGCTTTTAAATCATTGACTAGTTTTTCTTCTTTTTCCTTCCTCAGCTCTTCCATCAGTGCTCTTTATGGATACAACCATGTCTTAGTCCTTTCTGAAATTTTAGATGGGAGTACCTTCTCGATATTGACCTCTTTGGTATTCCTGTTTCAGTCCTTGTCCCCACAGAAGCATTCTGTGGTATTTTCCTTCTTGCTTTCCTTCTTACTCATGATTATGACGTTTCGTGTGTTGTGACCTCTGGTTCTTTCAGCTAGAAGTTAGAGAATCTGTTGCTGAGCTGTCTGCTGTGAGAAAGCAGAGGTCAGGTGAATTTCTTTTTTGTATGTATTTCCCAAGATTCGCCCTGGAGCTACCTTGTTATGAGTGGGGGAGGGGTGGTCTGGCCATAGGAGATCTCCTCAGATGAACTAGAGAGAAGGTGTACTCAGTGGTTGGTGATCTTGGCTGCTCTAGTGTCTTGCTGTTTCCCCTGGAGTGCTGAGGCACACCTGGTGTCCTGATGTTGGTGGATGCCGAGGTTCTATCTTTCTGGACCTCACTGTGGTGAGGCTGACTGGGACAATTCTTGTCCTCTGCCACAGCCAGAGGAATACTCCCTAGCGATTTTCCTAGCCGCACATGTTATGAGACTGCCCCTTCTGCTGACCCCACTAATCAAGGAATTTTCTTGGGAAATATTTTATGGTTCTTTCAAATTCAACAAGTTGAGGGGGAGAGAGCATTTACCGATCATTCTGCCATTTTGCCTCCTGGAAATTCAAGTAGGTGATTTACAAACATCTAATCTGTGGGCTGATAGTCTCAGGAGCAACTACTGCAGACACCTCTAGCTCCGTGACTCTCTCTCACTTGGTTCGGCTGGACGCCTGCCCTGAGTTGGTTTGCCTGAGATTCTGCCATTCTGCTGCTGCCTCAAACCTCCCCAGGGCTCTCCCTCTTGGCGCTGCTCATCGTCTTTCAATTTCATTATTATGCTTAAATTTTGTCCTGTTGATGGCCATATTACCTCTGCATGTAGTAATAAGATTTTGTAATTACAATCCAAGCCTTTGTGAAGGCTTGAAAATAAATTATTGCAAAGAGCGTGGCTTTTGAAGCATAACATCTGACTCTGGTGAATTTTTTCCTAGAAATCCATCCATATGATTCATGGAGTTAGTAAGGTTTACTGGCAAGATGTCTTTCATCCGTCTGGTCTCCTTTTCTTTCTTTCCTTTTCTATTTCTTTCCTTCTTTCTTCTCAAACACCAAACCTTTAAACCATTTTACTCTGGAGCTCCTAGATTGGATCAGAATGGGTCACTGACCAAGTTTCACTTAATGGCTATGTTTTGGGCCCTTCTGCCTCTTCTGATCAGCACACCTGAGGGTTTTCCTCTCTGAATTTGATATTTTTTCCATTTCAACTGGCTATGTCTTGACTCATTTCTTAAAGAGCCAAGTTACTGAATGAACTTTACTTCATTCAAACTGAGAAACTGAAAAGGCCTTAGCCTAAAAGGGTCATGGTCCCCCATTCCTGAGCCATCATCCTGATGAATATCTGGTAACTGGATCCAGATGACTTGAGGAGAGAAAGTGAAGTTGGTGACCTTACACAATCCTCCCCTACTCAAATCAAAGTCAACTGCAAGTCATGTCATTATTTCCTAAATGTCATGGTCTTCTTCAGAAACAGAACAAAGGTTCCAATCCAACATTCTCACCCATAATTCTTCTAGTAATGTCTGTACAGACTCCAACACATTTTTTTTCGAACAGAAACATTCATTTGTGCAAAATAAATAATTGCCTTTAAGATATATATCTTTCTCCTCCTCTGTGCCTTTCCAAAGAGAAACAAAATAATAATTCCTAATGTATGCTTCCTTCACAAGCATACCTTCCATAAAGTAAGAACTGTGTCATGTTACAAATATAAGTTCTTTATTCTAACTGAATTGTAAGCTTTGGGGTGCCCTTGAGTCTGACACTAAGCTGCTAGAATTGTAATTCTTTTGCAAGCTATCATTCAGTTAAGGAATTTTACAAATTTCATCCCCATTAGTTTTCCCATAAACTATTTCTGACATTTTAATAGCATAAGATAACCTGAGATCTTCTCCTATATAATAGGACTTTTTAGTTTTGCAATTAAGTACGAAGTTGCATAAGATGGAAATAAATATTTTTCATTGACAGTAACAAATTTTTTAAAATATTGTTTTTCTTTATTTGAAGATTTTAAAAGCCATTCAAATTATTCCTTTGGTGTATTTCAATATGTTGCATGCCTCTATTAAGATGTCTTTGTAGTTTGACTGGTTTTATGCTCCCTACATCCAAAATTTTACTACAAATAAAGTGAAGTGGGTTTTTTTTTCCAAATCAGTATTACTATTAAAAGTACAACAATGCAGCCCAGGGTGAGAGACCAGCTGAGCCTAGTCAAGGAAAGCAACTGAGCCTCAGATATCAGCCACAGCAACTCCTGAGACTTTCAGCCTGCAGATCAAATGTCTGGAAGTCACCTATTAGAACTCCTGGGAGCTACAATGGCAGAGTGACTGATAAATGCTCTCTCTTCCTACCTTGTTGACCTCAAAAGGACATTAAAATATTTCCCCAGAAAAATCCCTGATCACTGGGAACAGTGAAGGGGAAAACAATCTCATAATACCTGAGGCTAAAATAATAGCTAAGGGGAGGGATACCTCTTTCTGTGGCAGAGGCGAACGAGGAGAAGGGACCCAAAGTGGTGGAACCTCACACTAGTCCCAGGTGTGCCTCAGTGCTCTGGGAAAATGAGAAGAAAATAGGGCAGTCAGGACACCAACCCATGCGAGTGTTTTTGCCTCAGCTCAGCTGAGAAGATCTCCTGGGACCGGATTACACCTCCTCCACTTAACAAGCTAGCCCCAGGGCTGATTGGGGAAACTCAAAACAAAAAGATAAAAAGGCAGCTACCCTTAACTTTTATACATCACTCAGGTCAACACTAAGTTCTGCGGCTTCTAACTGAAAGAACCAGAAGCCACAACACAAATCATCACCATGAGCAAGAAAGAGCAACACAAGGGTAAAAAAAACAACAAAAAAAGAAAGAAAAAAAATGTAGAATCTTTCTATGGGGACACAGACGAAAAGAAGGATACCAAAGATGTCAGTAGAGAGACTGTATTCCCATCTGAAACTTCAGAAGGCACCATAAACTGCTCCCATGCACAAATAGCTCTCCTGGTACAGCTGAATAAGGAAAGAGAAGAAAAACTGGCCAATGATTTTAAAAGTATGAAGAAATAATTCACTGATGAGAATATCTGTAAAAAGAAAATTGAGGGGAGGAGCCAAGATGGAGGAATAGAAAGATTCACATATGCTAGTTCCAAAACCACATCCCATGAATTTCCTGTAAAAAGAACTCCCAAAGAATTCTGGGGCAGTGGAAGCCATGCATCAATGGAGTGAAGGAGATTTCTGTTCCAGAAAGTCCTGAAAAACCGACCCCAAGGGTCCATTGCATACTGGTTGAAGGGATCAAAGGGCATGGAATAGGATATTCCAAAAGACAAAGGAACTAGGACTAAAACCAAGAATCACCTAACCAGGAAAACTGAGTATAATACTTCAGGGGAAAATACGGTCTTTCAATGTAATAGAGGACTTTCTAGCATTCTTGATGGAAAGACCAGAACTGAAAAGAGTAAACAGCAAAGAGAAGTCATAAGGGATTTATCAAATTTGAACTGTTCAGATTCCTACATGGAATTTGTAACTCTTGAAACTTTTCAGTATCTGGTTAGTTGGTGGGATTACACACACACATGCACACACACACAGGCACAAACACATGTACACACGTGTGCGTGCACACACACGTACACAAATACAGACACACAGATACAGAGAACCCAGAGTGAATTGAATAGGATGGGATCATATCTTAAAAGAAATCAAGGTAAACAGTGAGAGAGAAATGTAGTGGGAAGAGAGAGGGTGAAATGAAAAGGGGTAAATTTTCTCTCATAGAAGAGGCAAGCAGGAGACATTTTAGTGGAGCGAAAAAGAGGAGAGCTGAGAAAAAACCATGGAAAAAACCATGAAGTTTACTCTCATCACATTCGACTAAAGGAAGGAATAAAATGCACACTCATTTTGGTATGAAAACCTATCTTACAATACAGGAAAGTGGGGGAGAAGGAGATAAGCAGGGTGGGGGAGATGATGGAAGGGAGGGCAATGGGAGGAGGGAGCAATTTAAAGTCAACAGTTGGGGAGGGACATGATCAAAAGAGAGAATAGAAGCAATAGTGGGCAGGATAGGATAGAGAGAATTAAAGTTAGTCTTACACAACAAGACTATTATGGAAGTCATTTGCAAAACTACACAGATATAGCCTATATTGAATTGCCTGCCTTCCCAAAGGGAATGGGTGGGGAGGGAGGGATGGGGAGAAGTTGGAACTCAAAGTTTTAGAAACAGCTGTCTAGTATTGTTCTTGCTACTAGGAAATAAGAAATACAGGTAATGGGGAATAGAAAGTTACCTGGCCCTACAGGACAAAAGAGAAGATGAGGACAAGAGAAAGGAGGGATGAAAGAAGAGAGGGCAGATTGGTGATAGGGGAAATTAGAATGCTCAGTGTATTGGGGTGGGGCGAGGGGACAAATGGGGAGAAAATTTTGAACCCAAAATTTTGTGAAATTGAATGTAAAAATTAAAATAAATAAATTTATTTTTTTTTAAAAAAAGAAAATTGAACAAATAGAAAAGGAAGCACAAAACCTAACTGGGAAAATTGGTCAAATGGAAAAGGAAGCACAAAAACTAACTGAAGAAAATAACTCCTTTAAAAGAACAATCGGACAGATGGAAAAGGTGATGCAAAAGCTAACTGAAGAAAACAATGTGATAAAAATTAGAATTGGGCAAGTAGAAACTAATGACTCTACAAGACATCAAGAAACAGTCAAGCAAAATCTAACGAATGAAAAAATTGAATAAAATGTAAAATATATACTGGAATAAAACCAATTGATATGGAAAATAGAACCAGGAGAGAAAATTTAAGAATTATTGGCCTACCAGAAAGTCAAGATAAAAAATAGAGCCTGGAAAATACCTTCCAAGAAATTCTCAATGAAAACTGCCTAGAAGTGCTAGGTCAAGAGAACAAAATTGTTATGAAAAGAATCCACCATTTGCTCCCGAACGGGATTCCAAACTCAAAACTCCTAGAAGTATTTTTGCCAAATTCCAGAACTATGAAGTGAAGGACAAAATACTACAGGTAGCTGGAAAGAAACCATTCAAACAATGAGAAGCCATAGTTAGGATCACACAGGACCTTGTGGCTTCTGCATTAAATAATGGTAGGAATTGGAATATGATATTCCATAAGGCAAAGGAGATGAGACTACAACCAAGGATCAATTACCTAGCAAAGCTGAGCGTAAAATTTCAGGCACACAGATGGACATTCGATGAAATTAGGGGTTTCCAGACCTTTGTGACAAAAAAGCCAGAACGCAATAAAAAATTCAGTCTTCAAATCCAGGTCTCTAGGTACACAGGGGAAAAGAAAATCTTGTTACTCAAGTTGGGCAAACTGTTTACCTCCCTATAAGGGAACATGAAGCTTGTTAATCCCAAGAATTGTACGCCTATTATGAAATATAAAAGGGATATGCTTACGGGGGACGTGTATAAAGTAAATGATGCAATGATAAAAATATGATTTAAGCATGCAAAGGGATTGCAACGGGAGATGTGAAAAAGAGGAAACAGAAAATGATAAATTTCATCACAGGGAGAAGTACAAAATTATAGCGCAGGGAAAGAGGGGGGAGAGATGAGCATTGTTTGTCAGGTACTGTCATCTGATTTTGTTCAGAGAGGGAACAATAAACTTAATTAAGTATATAAATCTAACTAACTGTATATGCAGTAAGAGAAGGGGGAAGAAAGGGGAGGGGAAGTTAAAAGGGAGAGAAGTAGTAAATGTAAGAGAAGTAAAAGGAAGGGAGGCTGAAGGAAGGAAGGGAAGACTGGGGCAGGTGGTGGTGAAAAGTAAAAACTCTATTGAGGAGCAGAAGGCAGATGGGAAACTGAAAGCACAAACGGTGAGAAAGACGATGGAGGGGAAGTCACAGATTGTAATCATAACTCTAAATGTGAATGGAATGAACTCCCCCATAAAACAGAGAC
This sequence comes from Potorous gilbertii, assembly GCA_028658325.1. NCBI lineage: Eukaryota > Metazoa > Chordata > Mammalia > Diprotodontia > Potoroidae > Potorous > Potorous gilbertii. Next base: position 10,480 of record JAQQSK010005278.1, read on the forward strand.
AGATATAAGAATGGGTTAAAAGCCATAATCCAACAATATGTTGTTTACAATAAACACATTTAAAACAGGGGGATATACACTGGGTAAAGGCAAAAGGTTGGAGCAGAATATATTGAGACTCAGCAGTTGTAAAAAAAGCATGGGTAGCAATCTTACTCTCAGACAAGGCAAAAGCAGAAATAGATTTAATCAAAAGAGATTAAGGAAACTACATCCTGCTGAAAGGTACAATAAGGAACTAAGTAATATTACTAAACAATTATGCTCCAAGTAGTATATTATCTGAATTCTTTTTTTATTTTTTATTTGTTTATTTCATCCAAATTCTTAGAGGAGAGGTTGGGGGAGCTGAAGGAAGAAATAGACAGCAAAACCTCCCCCTCTCTGAACTTGATAAATGTAACCTGAAAATAAACAAGAAAGAGGTTAAGGAGGTAAATAAGATTCTAGATAAGGTAGATATGAACGATGTCTGGAGAAAACTGAATGGCAATAGAAGGGAACACATCGTTTTCTCAGCAATACATGGCAGATATACAAAAATTTACCATGCTCTAGGGCATAAAACCTTACAATCCAGTACAGAAAGGCAGAGATACTCAATGCATCCTTCTCAGATCATAATGAAATTAAAATTGTATGTAATAACAGAACGTGGAAAGATAAACCAAAACTCAATTGGAAACTAAATAATCCTAAAGAAGGAGTAGGTTAAACAAGAAATCATAGAAACAATCAACAAGTTCATTCAAGAGAATGACAATAACAAGATAACCTATGAAATCTTATGGGATATTGCAAAAGTATTTCTTAGGGGAAGTCTTATATCATTGAATGCCTACATGAATAAAACAGAGAAATTGGAGATCAATGCCTTGGGCATGCAGTTGAAAAAGCAAGAAAAAGAATGAATTGAAAATCCCCAGGTAAATACTAAATTAGAATTACTGAAAACTAAAGGAGAAAATAATAAAATTGAAATTAAGAAAACTATTGAATTAATAAACAAAATCAGCAGTTGGTTTTATGAAATAACTAATAAAATTGATAAACCTTTGGTCAATCTGATTAAAAGAAAGAAAGAAGAAAACCAATTACTAAAATCAAAAATGAAGGGGGTGATCTCATCTCTAATGAGGAGGAAATTAAATAATAATTAGAAATTATTTTGCCCAACTTGATGGCCATAAATTTGACAATCTAAATACCATGGATGAGTATTTTTAAAAATAAAAGCTGCCCATATTAACAGAAGAGGAAGTTGAATACTAAAAACAACCCCATCTCAGAAAAAGAAATTGAACAAGCCATCAATGAACTCCCTTGGAACAGATATCCAGGGCTGGATGGATTTACAAGTTAATTCTATCAAACATTTAAAGAAAAATTAATGTAAATACGATATAGATTGTTTTTAAAAATTGGGGAAGAAGGAGTGGTCCCAAATTCTTTTTATGATACAAATTTGATTTTGATACCTAAACAGAGAGGCAAAACAGAGAAAAAAATTATAAACCAATTTATCTAATGAATATAGATGTAAAAATATTAAATAAGATTTTAGCAAAAAAGAATACAGCAAATTATAATAATACACTATGATCAGGTAGGATTTATACTAGGAATGGTTATAAATGAGCTGGTTCAATATTAGGAATATTATTAACATTATCGACCATATCAAAACAAAACTAGCAGAAATCACATGATTATCTGAATAGATGCAGAAAAAGCTTTTGACAAAATACAACACCTATTTGTGTTAAAAAATAAAAAAAAAACATTGGAGAGCATAGGAATAAAACGAACTTTCCACAGAATAATAAGCCGTAACAACCTAAAACCTTCTGTAAGCATTATATGTAATGGTAATAACCTAGATGCATTTCCAATAAGATCAGGGGTGAAACAAGGATGTCCATTATCACCACTATTATTCAATATGATACTGCAAACATTAGCTAAAGCAATTAGAGAAGATAAAGAAATTGAAAGAGTTAGAATAGGCAAAAAAAGAACTAAGTTATTACTCTTTGAAGATGATGTGATGATATACTTAGAGAATCCAGAGATTCAAGTAAAAAAACTGCTTGAAATAAAAAAAAAGCGACTTTCTCAAACTTGCAGGTTACAAATTAAACCCACACAAATATTCTGCATTTATATATGTTAGTAACAAAGCCCAACAGGGAGAGATAGAAAAAAAATCCCATTTATAGCTAGGGTAGACATTATAAAATATTTGGGAGTTTATCTGTCAAAAAAAGGGACAATATGAAAACAACTACAAGGCACTTTTCACACAAATAAAGTCAGATCTAAGTAAGTGGAAAAACATCAGTTGCTCGTGGGTAGGGTGAGCCCATATAATAAAAATGACAATTCTACCTAAATTAATTAATTTATTTAGTGCCATACCAATTAAACTATCAGATAATTATTTTCTAGAGCTAGAAAAATAGTATCAAAATTCGTCTGGATGAACAAAAGGTCCAGAACATCAAGGGGACTAAAGAAAAGAAATGCTAGGGAAGGTGGTAAAGTACCTCCAAAACTCAAATTGTAATATAAAGCAGCAATTATGAAAACCACTTGATACTGGCTAAGAAACAGAGGGGTAGACAAGTAGAAAGGCTAGGTACTCAAGACACAGTAGACAATAAATATAGCAATCTATTGTTTAATAAGCCAAGGTCGCCAGCTTCCAGGATAAGAATTCATTTTTTGGGAAAAATTGCTGGCAAAACTAGCTAAAAATGTGGTGGAAACTAGGCAGACACCAATTCCTGACATCGTACACAAGAATGAAATTCAAATGGATACAAGATCTAGTTGTAGTGATGAATACTATGGACTAATTATTGGAGTAAGGAATAATGTATTTATCAGATTTACGGAGAAAGGAAGAATTTTTACTAAAGAAGAGATAGAAAGCATTACAAAGAGCAAGATTGTTAATTTTGATTACATTAAACTGAAAACTTTTTTGCACAACCAAACCCAATGCGACCAAAATTTGGACGGATGTAGAAAACTGGAAAAGCACTTTTACAACTAGTTTCTGTGATAAAGGTCTCATTTCTAGAAAACATAGAGAACTGAGTCAGAAGTACAAAAATAAAAGTCATTCCCCAAATGATAAATGGCCAAAGGATATGAACAGGCAATTTTAAGAGGAAGAAATTAAAGATATTTCTAGTCATATGAAAAAAATGTTCTAAATCACTATTGACTAGAGAGATGCAAATCAAAACAACTCTGAGGTACCACATCACACCTATCAGATTGGCAAACATGATAGAACAGGAAGATGATAATGTTGCAGATTATGTGGGAGACTTGGAACACTAATATATTTTTGATGGAGCTGTGTGTTGATCCAACCATTTTTGAGAGCAATTTAGAACTATGCCCAAAGGCCTACAAAATATGCATACACTTTGACCTAGAAATAGCACTTTGAGGGGGCGGAGCCAAGATGGCGGAGTAGAAAGACTCACCTATGCTAGATCCGAAACCACAGCCCATAGATTTCCTGTAAAAAGAACCCCTGACAAATTTTGGAACAGTGGAAGTCACACAGCAACACAGTGAAGGAGATTTCTGCTGCAGAGGGCCCTGAAAAACCGACCGCAAAGGTACCCCGGACACGGGAGCGGAGTCCTGTCTGGCCGAGCGCTCCCCTCCCCCGCCCCGGCCAAGAGCCAGCAGAGCCCTGCAGGCGTCAGGGACCTGAATCTGTGGCAGCTGTGAAGGTCTCTCCACCCACAGATGCACAGGTCAGTGAGAGAGACGGGCTGGGAGGGGAGTGGGGGATCTCCGGGACTCGGACCCCCTGGGAAGCGGCCGCTGCCGCAGAGGCGGAGGCAGCTCGGCCAGAGGCAGAGGCAGATCAGCCAGAGACTCCCAGAGCAGGCAGGAGCTCCACCCCAGCTCCACTACAAAGGATCTCTGTATAAACCCCCTGAGGGAACTGAGCCTGAGAGGCGACCCGGCCCCCACCTGAGAACAATGAGATAAGCCCCCATTGAAGAGCAGTCAAGCCTGCCGCCAAAAGCCCTGAGGCTGGGGAGCAGCATTTGAATCTCAGACCCCAAGCACTAGCGGGCAGATTTAGGCCAGGGGGTGCAGAGGACTCTCAGAAATCAAGTAACTGGATGGGAAAATGCCCAGAAAAGGGAAAAAAACTAAGACCATAGAGGGCTATTTTCTTGAGAGGATCATTCCTCCATTTGTCTCTGACGACGAGGAGGTGTGCTTACCATCAGGTAAAGACATGGGAGTCGAAGCCTCTGTATCCCAAATATCTGAAAGAGATACCCCATGGGCTCAGGCCATGGAGGAGATCAAAAAGGATTTTGAAAATCAAGTCAGACAGGTGGAGGAAAAACTGGGAAGAGAAATGAGAGAGACGCAAGAAGAGCATGAAAAACAGGTCAATACCTTAATAAAGGAGGCCCCAAAAAATGCTGAAGAAAATAGCACCTTGAAAAATAGGCTAAC
>JAQQSK010005279.1:0-14980 GCA_028658325.1 Potorous gilbertii
CTCCCTCCCCACCCATTCCCTTTGGGAAGGCAGGCAATTCAATGTAGGCCATATCTGTGTAGTTTTGCAAATGACTTCCATAATAGTCGTGTTGTGTAAGACTTACTATATTTCCCTCCATCCTATCCTGCTCCCCAATAACCAGCATTTTTGATAATTAATTCTTTAGACTATAATATGAGGTCTGTCAGTTCTATTCTCTTTCAATAATAAGTCCACACCCTTTTGAAATTCACAATTAGTTATAGAAATTTTGGTCCTCAATTAATTTTGTTATTCTTTTCCCTAGAATTATACATTTCTTGATCAATTATTTATTATAGGACTAAAATTGTGAACTAATATTGATATCATTGCTATTTTTTATCACATTATCATATCACTCCCTTATGAAATAAAAATCAATACAATTTAACAAGTTCTTACTTATTTTAAAAATACAGTTATTTAAATATTTTATATAAGTCTTGAAGGTTTGAGATTTTAGGATAGATTGACTCTAATATATTTTATGTCTTATGCAGCAATTTTGCAAAGGATTTTACTTTTCATTATTTACTTCTTGGTTTTTTTTTGATGTACGAAAATTACGGCAATATGATACTAGATGAATACAAAAATTCTTTATCATTTCTCTACATTTTAAAATGAAGAAATAATAGAAGGAAAATTTCCATACAAAGTTGTTTTAAGATGCAAAAACTATGGTGGAATTATAGAAATTATAGTTCTGTGTTGATATCACCCCATTATGTGTTTGGTATTTTTTAGTATATTTTGTCAAAGACTTTTTTGGGTACCTATTGGCATAATCATCTATAGTTGGTAGAGCAGTGAATCAGTGCAAACATTTTAGAAAGAAATTTGGAATTTTGCAAATACAAAGACGAAAATATCTATACCCTTTGACCCAGAGATTCCCTTTACTGGCATTTGGATATGGCTAAACAAATTGAGTTTCATGAATATAATGGACTAAAACAGCACTGTAAAAACAGTGAACATGATGTATGTAGAAAATCATAGGAGTATCTACATTAGCTGATGCTTATTCAAGTAAATAGAGCCAAGAAAACTAAACACACTACAACAATGTAAATGAAAAGAATAAGCAAAAGCATATCAAAAAGATGTACATAAAGGTCACAACAAGTAAATGGAAAGAATAATCAAGAATATCAAAAGTGAATGTGGAAATATATATATAACTATATGAACACAGAAACACACATATAACATATATATATATATATATGTCTGTAGCATGTGCATGGCTCTAAAGAGGAGACATGAGATCTCATCTCCGCCTCAGTCCTTTGCAGTAGTGTGATGACAACAAATGTTGTACATTGCACATCTTTTCATAATTCTCCAATTTTTATATAAGAAACATCAGTTTATGTTGGCTTTTTTAGTTCTTTTTCTTTTGTCTTAGAAAAATAGTTTTGTTTTTGTTTTGCTTTGTTTTTTTTTTTTTGTTGTTGTTTTTTGCTTCTGGGGATGAGGAAGACTAGTTGAAGACATCAGTAAAAATAGCTATTTTTTAATGTAGTGGAAATTGCTTTGAAGAAATAATATCTCACCCCAGCTTTTTCTCCTGCAAAACTGAAGATATGTTTTGTCTGCTCTCCCTGGTGTGTGGGGAGGAGGGAAATGGAGTCTGACTATGAACAGAGGGCTGCCTTCATTTGATTGTTCAGCTGTGTATCAACTGACTTAGGTTCAGCAGAGGTCTTTGCCACTTTGCATTCAAACCACAGAAAATCACCTCCCAAATATTCTGACAATGGTATGGAGGCCTCAGTTTAAGTCCGGTTCCCCTCACAGACTTGCATTCCTATCATTTGGAAAAGTGTGATTAAAAACCATTATGTGCCCCTTGCAGATGTGACCCTAAAGATCCACAGCAATTTTTTTAGGTGTAAAATAATGGGCTGAGACTAACACAAGGAAAGTATTATATGATCTGCACCACACTCAAATAACTCTTCATTGATTAGCACCTTCTGTCTCAAGGAAAAGCACTTCAACATCTGAGAATAAGCTGATAAAATAAAGATCTCTTTTACTGATTCTCACATTTTTTCCTTCATTGATAATTCCAATTATCCAAAAATGGATGTTGTGAAGATTCTAACTTTTGTATACTCTACACTGTAAAACATTCATTTCTACATCTTTTAAATAAACCAGAATCATATACAGCTAGCAATTGGGATAAGATGAAATTCTCCACATATCTTAGAGCTATTAGGGGAAGCAAAAACAAAACAGCCACATATACTACTCCTTCTGCCTTCCCTCAGTCATTCCAGCAGATTCATTTGGGGCAACTGACAAATCCTCAGAAAACTGCAAAAAAGTAATTTCTGATATTTTTCATACAAAGTAGTAACACTATGCTCTCCTTACACAAGATAAAATTACTTACTCATTATCAATTAAAACAGACTATATGTTTTTCCAACAGAAATGTCAATTTGTAATCTCTTAGTCTTATTTTCTTATAACATAATGTGTGGTAGATGAGATAATTTGTCTATGTATCTCATTCAGTTGCCCAGTACACAGACATTTTTGATAGTAAATTCCATGAACATTTATTTGATAAGCACCTATCATTTGGCAGGTACTGTGCTAGGTATTGAAAATGCAGAAACAAAAATAAAAACTGTCATTTATACCTTAATGTATAAGATTAATTTTCAGTCAATCAGTCAGAAAACAGGAATTTATTGACTTGTACAGTCAAGTCAACAAGCATTTATTAAGCCCTACAGTATGCCAGCTAATGCATTATCTGGGAATTAAAAGAAAAATACAAAATCCCAGGTTTATAGGACCTCATAGGCTAATAGGGTGAAGGAAGCCAGGAAGTAGAAATGAGGAGGGAGAAAGTTCTAGAATTGGAAGAGAGGTAACAAAAATACTTAGAGTTGGGAGATGGAATACAGTATGGGAGAAACAATATCTGTGTCACTCAATCAGTGCACAAGGTGCAGGGTAAGGCATAAGAAAACTGCAGAGGGCAAGGTTGTGAAGGGATTTAAAAGCTAAATAGGGGAATTTGTATTTGATCTTTGAGGCAAAGCGCACCACTGGGAGTTACTTGACAAAAGAGTTGACCTGATCAGATTTGTGTTTTAGGAAAAGCAATTGGAGAGCTGAATGGAAGATGGACTGAGGTGGGGAGATACTTGATGCAGGGAGATTAACAAACTATTGCAAATAGTAAAGATTTGAGGTGATGAGAGCCAGCAGCAAGGTTACAGCCATGTCAGTGGAAAGAAGGAGATATATTGCAGTGAAATAAATGGCAGACCTTGATAACTGATCGGATATAAGGAGGTGAGAAATAATGAGGAATTGAGTATGACAGCCAAGTTGAGAGCTTGGATGACTGTGTGTCAAGCATTTCCTAAGTGTTGGGGCACATAAAAGGGCCAAAACATGATTATTGCCTTAAGGAAATTCACATCGGGTGACAATATGCTAATAACTATGTATGCAAGAAATACGTACTTTGCAAAGGTAATATAATTTCAGGGTAAAATCTAGCAACTGAAGGATATTGGAAAGGTCATCTTCCTAAGGTGGGATGACTTGATAGAAACCAGGGAATTCAGTGGGTGAAGATGAGGTGTAGAGGAGATGGATTTGAGACAAAGAGCAAAAACACATGACTACTACAACAGTCTATTATGATCTCCTGAAGCAAGGTGATATCTATGTGAATGGAGAGAAGCAGATGCATGGAAGAGATACTGTGATGCCAGAAAAGACAAGATTTGACAACATATAGCATACATAAGGTGAGAGTGAAGAGTCCAGCATAAATCTGAGATTATTGTTCTAGGTGATTGGAGGATGCTATTGTCCTTAGCAGTAATAGGAAAGTTGGGGGAAGTGAACAGCTTAGGGAAAAGAAGAACCCACATTTCCTCTGCTCTTGCTCCATCTTTCTGTTGCAATATGCGTTGGATCTGAACTCTGTCTGGTCATTCATGGAAGAGGGGGAAGTATAAGAGGGAAAATCTGAATTCTGCATAAATCAGCTGTCAGATATCTAAGGAATGGAGGGAGCTAAAGCGGAGCAACAACATGTGATTAAGCTGTGGGAATGAATTAAATAATACTATCCAACTGGGTTTACTTTTTTTTAAATATAGTATTTTATTTTTTCCCAATATTTTTGGTCAATAATTTTTAGCATTTGTAAATACAAGATTTTGTGTTCCAAATTTTTCTCCCTCCTTCTCTCTTCTCCACTTTCCTAAAACAGTAGGCAATCTGATATATGCTAAATATGTGCAATCATGTATAACACACTTTCTTATTAGTCATTGTTGTGGAAGTAGATCAAAAGGAAAAAAATGTGAAAAAATGAAGTAAGTGAAAAAATAAGTTCTGATCTACATTCAGAGTCCTTCAGTTCTTTATCTGAATGTGGATAACATTTTCCATCATGAGTATTTTGTACTTATCTAACCCTAACCCTAACCCTAAATGTTGCTGAGAAGAGCTAAAGCATTCATAATTGATCATCACACAGTGTTGTTGATACTGTATACAATGTTTTCCTGGTTCTGCTCATTTCACATTGCATCAGTTTGTCTTTCTAAGTTGTTTTCTCAAATCTGCCTCTTCATCATTTCTTATTGCACCATAATATTCCAATATGTTCAAATATCAGATCTTGTTCAATCATTCCCAAATTAATGGGCATCCCTTCAATCTTCAATATTTCATTAGCATGAAATGAGGCTGCTATAAACACTTTTGCACATTTAGTTTCCTTTTCCCTTTTTTGTGATCTCTCTGGGATGCAGACCTAGTAGTGGTATTGCTCAAAGGATATGGGCAATTGGGTAGCCCCTTGGACATAGTTACAAATTGTTCCCAGAATAGTTGGCTCATTTCACAACACCACCAACAGCATCAGTGTCCCAGTTTTCCTACATCCTCTGCAACATTGTCCATTTTCCTTTGTTTTTTGTCTTAGCCATCTAAGTGTGAGGTGGCACCTCAGAATTGTTTTAATTTGCTCTCATCTAATAAAAAATGATTTAGAACACTTCTTAATATGCCTATAGATAGCTTTGATTTCTTCATATGAACACTGTTCATGGTTTTGACCATTTATCAATTAGGGAATGGTTTGCATTCTTTTAAATTTGACTCAAGTTTTCTATATATTTGAAAAATGAGACCTTTATCAGAGACACTTGCTACAAAGATTGTTTCCCAGCTTTCTTCTTTCCTTCTAATCTTGGTTACACTGGTTTTGTTTGTGCAAAAGCTTTTTTAGCTTAAAATAATCAATTTATATATTTTACATTTTGTAATTCTCTCCATTTCTTGCTTTGTTATGATTTCTTTCCCTCTCAATAGATTGGAAAGTAAACTATTCTTTGTTTTTCTAATTTGCTTATGATGTCAACTTTTATGGTTCAATCACACACCCATTTTGACCTTATCTTGGTATACTGTGTGAGATGTTGGTCTCTGCCAATTTTGTTTCTTATTGTTTTCCAGTTTTACCATAAGTTACTATGGTGATCAAGTAGTATATCTTATGTACTTAAATCTATTCCACTAATCCATCATTTTATTTCTTAGCAAGTACTAGATAGTTTTGATGGTTACAGTTTTATAATTTATTTTGGGATTTGGCATTGCTAGGCCATCTTCTTTTGTATTTGTTTCATTAATTCCCTTGATGTTCTTGAACTTTTGTTTTTCCAGATGAATTTTGTTGTCATTTTTTGGTGCTCTGAGCCCCAGCCCCAATAAAGTGACATAAAAAAGACAAAAGCTTCAAAGATTTCAAGGAGAATAAAATTCAATTAACAAAACCCAGACAAAAAGCTGATACTTTAATGAGAAAGATAATGGTCTGAAGGAGATGATTAATAAGGCATGTAAAAGATTACAAATATTTATAGATAATTATTGCAAAAAAGAAAGAAATTGAATTTGCCCTTTTTGGGGGCTGGGGGGGGACAGAATCCCATGAATTTCTAAGAACCCATGGAACCACAACATAAGGTACCCAAATCGTTCAACAGAACAATCAAAATCTTGACAAAGATTAAAAAGCAAGAAAACATAAAATTTATCACCCACACATAAGAAGCAATGAGTAGAATAGGGGGAAAATGAATGAACAGTGACTCCTTTCAAAAAAAGAAATAAAAACAGAGAGCCTTAATGTATTAATAAAAATATAAATATTGAAAGATAATTGGCATTAGGAGAGTACAAAACCAATATGGTGGAGTGAAGGGAGCATTCTAACTGAACATATCAAACATTCTTCTCCAAATAACTTTAAAATAATTTGTAATGGCATAGCCAACAAAAAGTCAGTGTGAAATATTATTTTTTTCAGTTAAGGACAATTTAAGTGGTCAGTGTAAGAGATCTGTGGCAGTGGAGTGGGAGCTGGTCAGAAGCTCATCATGACAGCAATATCAGGTGAGGGCCTTGAATTTGGAAGGGATGATGATAACTGCAACAATTTCAAGAGTTCTCAACACCCAGAGACTGTAAGGGAATTGGTCAATTGGTCAGAAAAGGATTCAAGGGACCCCTCTGTGTGCACTGAGTGTAAGAGCAGACACCACTTGGCAACTCCATTATCCATTATCCAGTTTTCAGTCACAATGCTAAGGTGGAAAGAAACATTTTTGTTCAGAAGTGAGCAGGAATCCTGGTTATAGCTCCAGACAGCAGAGAGAGTAGGGACTCCAACTGGGTAACAGTTTCAAAGCTGAGAAAAGCATTAGTGCTTATGACCTCAAGAGAAGAAGGACCTAGGTAAGAACCAGAAAGCATATAAGAGATGTGATCACATTTCTCCCTATATCACACTTTATAGGAAACACACACACACACACACACACACACACACACACACAAACTTTTAGTACCCCATAACTAACTGTGAAATTAACAGCATAAAAAGGGTTGAAGTTTAGACTAGGGAATCCAGAAGAGCAGAGGTAAATTCAAGCAGAAGTTCAAAGTTAAAAGAAAAAGTCTGGATAAATGAGCAAATTACAAAAATAAAAAAGAACCTAAACATAAAAATATACTAAAGTAATAGGAAAGTTCAAAATACAAATTTAGAAGAAAAGACGAATGTGAAAACATCTACAAGAGTCAAAGACAAATGCAAATTGGATACAAGTCAAGCAAATTTCTAAAAGAGTAAAAGAAAGATATAAAAAAAAGTAAAAACAAAACATTACAATTGAAATAAGAGCAAGAGAGTAAGAATTGGGAAAAGAAATGATAGTAATGAAAGGAAATTAAGAAATGAAAACTAACAGCTCAATAAAAACAAAATACAAAGAACAGGAAAGAATATGATTCCTTAAAAATAAAAACATAATTGGCTAAATGCTAAGAAAAGAAAAAAAGATACCAAAGCTGACTGAGCAAAATAACTACTTGAAAAGTAGAATTCATCAAATTAAATCTAATCACTCTATGTAACACCACGAATAAAGTAATTTATTTATTATTTATTATAGTTTATATAAAAGAATATATGATAGAATAGAATAGAATTATAATAAAGTTTTCAATGAAACAAAGTAAAAAGCATGAGAAAAATACAAAAGGTGAACTAAAATTGGAAACATAAATGAGCTGATAATATTTCAAGGAGAGATAATGTAAGAATTATTTACTACTTGAGACTCATAATCAATAAAGAAGCCAAAAGACCACATTTCAAAATATTTTAAATGAATATTGACTAGATACCCTTAAAAGCAGGAAACAAATTAGAAACTGAAAGAATCTGCCATTATCTCCTGAGAAAGATTCCAAATGAAAATTCTCAGGAATATTATAGCTACATTTCAAAACTACCACGTCAAGGAGAAAATATTGCAAGTTGCCTGGATGTAATTATTCAAGCTCTATAGAGCTAACAGTTGAGATCACATAAGATTTAGCAGCTACCACAATAAATGAGTCAAAGTCTTGTAATACAATGTTCCAGAAGACAAAGCTGCCAGAATTACAGTCACATATAGCCTACTTTGCAAAAGCAAGTATAATTCTCTCTTTTTTTTGGAGGGGGGGTGGTAGAGTGGGAAAGATACATTTAATGGAATTGCAACTTTTCGTGATGAAAGAAACAGAGCTGAATAGAAAATCTGACATTCACACTCAACAAACGTCAGGAGATACATAGAATTGAAAACATGAAAAAGAAATCACAAAAAAATCCTGTGTTTACATTGTTTGCATTCCATTTGGGAAGATAATACATGTATTCCTAAGAGCTAATATTCATCTCAATAATCATTGTAATAGTATTCTAGTACTTCTTTGACTTTAAAACATAATAATGTGCTAGATGCTTATTTGGGACGAATTCAAAATAGGCAAGGAATTTTTGAGTCAACAGAATTATATAATAGTAGAAAAACTAACAAAACATTATGCTATTTTATTATTAATAGCTTCCAGAAATAATGTGTCAATTGTCCTATTGTATTTTGCTCTACTCACACCACATCTAGTATATTATGTCCTATTCTTCTTACCAAATATTAGCAACTACATTGATAAGTAAAAGAATAGCCAGAGGAAGGCAGCTAGGATTATAGAGGACTTTCAAGTTCCTAACTTAGAAGGATTGGTGGTTAAAGTGGATAGAATGCGTGACATGGAGTCAGGAAGACCTGAGTTCAAGTACAGCTTCATAAAATTAGTGGTTGTATGACTTTGGTCTGGCATTTAAAAATTTTGTGAAATAATTTCTCATTAATTTGATCATTTTATTAATAAAGCTAACATGTTTATTAATAAAAGAATGGTTATTTGATTATTTCTCTTTTAGACTTTTAAGGAGCTATTTTCTTTTGTGTCTCCTATTCCATTTGTCAATATACTGTTTTTTCCCAAGCTATTGACTTTTTCCCCATAATTCTCATTTCTTATCCCAATTTTTCCTCTACCTCTCTTATATGATTTTTAAACTCCCCTTTGAGCTCTTCCATGAGTTCTTTCTAAGTTTTGGGCCACTTCTCATATTTCTAGATTTCTTTGACGTTATTGTTCTCTTCTGAGTTTGTCTTGATTTTCCCTGTCATCTTAATAATGTTCTATGGTCAGAATCCTTGTTGTCGTTGTTAGTTAGCTCATCATTTTTGGCTTTTCCTCCTTTCTTTGAAGTTCAAGCTCTACTTCTGTAGTAGAAGAGGCCCTATCAGATTTTGTACACAATGGACTGCAGGACCTAGACATTTGCCTGGTGCTGAAATGATGTTGACTGACACCCACAGGGGTCTCTCATATCTGATGCTACGCTGAAGGATGGGGTGTGGCTGGTGCTAGTTAAGGCTATAGGGGTCTGGCAGTTTAGCTGGTGTTGAGCCAGGGTACTAGTGGTGGTGCCTGACTTCTTCTGAGATGGGAGGGTGGGTTTTTATTTATCTATAAAAATCATATTAAATATATTTCCACATTAGTCATGTTGTGAAAGAAAAATCATGACCAAAAGGAAAAACCATGAGAAAGAAAAAAGGGAAAAAAAGATAGAAAATAGTATGTTTCAGTTTGCATTCAGATTCCATAGTTCTTTTTCTGGATGAGTATAGTATTTTCCATCATGAGTCTTTTGGAAGTGGCTTGGATAATTGTATTGCTGAGAAGAGCTAAATCTATCAAAATCAGTCATCACACAATGTTATTGATACTGTGTGCAATGTTCTCCTGGTTCTACTCACTTTACTCAACATCAGTTCATGGAAGTATTTCCAGTTTTCTTTGAAATCTACCTGCTCATCATTTCTTATAGCACAATAGTATTCCATTACATTCATATACCATAACTTGTTCAACTATTTCTAATTGATGGGCATCCTCTCAATTTCTAATTCCTTGCCACCACAAAAAGAGCTATTATAAATATTCTTGAATATGTGTGTTCTTTTCCTTTTTTTATGATTTCTTTGGGATACCAACTTGGTGGTAGTATTGCTCGATCAAAGGGTACACACAGTTTTATAGCCATTTAGGTATAGTTCCAAATATTTCTTCAGCATGATTGAATAAGCTCACAACTGCACCAACAATACATTAGTATTCCAGCTTTTCCACATCTTCCCCAACATTTATCATTTTCCTTTTTGGTTATCTTGGACAGTTTTACAGCTGTGAAGTCATACCTCAAAGCTGTTTTGATTGCATTTCTCTAAACCGTCGTGATTTAGAACATTTTTTTTTTCATATGACTATACAAAGCTTTAATTTATTTACCTGGAAATTGTCCATATCCTTTGACTTTTAATCAACTGGGGATTTTGGGATGTTTCTGAATTTCCCCAGGAAAACACTAAAGCACATGGTAGTCTGGCTGCTGGTGGCTATCTGTTTACCAGGCCTAAGATAAAGCAGATGCAGGTCTGACCTTTGCAGGGTGCTTGTTTCTTGGGGCTGAAGCATGTGGTCTTTCTCAGAGCTGGAATCTGCCCATTCCCCTGGCTATGGTGAGGACCATGAGTCAATCTGGTTTTGGTGCTTGCCTGTTGCACCTCCCTGAGGATCAAGGTCTGCTTCTTTTTTGCTAGGTGAGGCTTCCTGCTGGCTTACTGGGATGCTTCCTGTCCTGGGCTGTGTTCCCTTTTTGCCCAAGTGAGACAGACCTTTTCTGGCAATCTTTCAAGTTTCTTTGACTAAAATATCATTTTTTGTTGGTTTTGCTTTTCCAGAATTTGCTTGGAGGGGAATATGAAAGAGTTATGGCAATTTATTGCTTACTTTGCCATCTTGGTTCCAGAAGCCTGGACTCTTAGACCAAAAATAATCATTGTGGTGGCCTCACAGTTTATAAGCCCTTGGCAGAGGGACATTCCTGAGGGAAAGAATCAACTCTGATTAGTTAATAATTAATGAGAGAATGAATATTACAGTAAGGGGCTAAACCTATTCAAATGAAATTTAATTACATCATTTATTTCTGAGTTACACCCAAACTTGGATGGACTTCAGTATAGCCCTGGATAAATGCAGAAACATCCAAGCAGGCCTCAGTACAACCAGGCTTCTATTAAGAACACAGCTCAGCACCAGGCAAGCTGCCACACCCCTTTGACCTCCAGTAGTGCCATCCAACCCCATGTCATATGAACTCCTCAACATAGCACTAGTCACAAGGGTCCCATGTGGGCCTCAGGGCAACATCAGAATAGGACCAGATAAACAATCATGGCCTATAGACACTGACACATGAAGTCTGAGACAGAACAACTTCAACCCTGGGAGCAGAGAATAAATTTAAAGGGAAAAACAGAGAGAGAGAGAGAGAGAGAGAGAGAGAGAGAGAGAAGAGGGAGAAGAGAGAGAAGCAAAAAACCCAACAAAAAATCTGTTCATAGCAAGTTATTATAGTGAAAGGAAAGAGTAAAACAGAGACTCAGAAGAGTACAGCAACATCAGAACACCTAGGGGTAAAACTCAAATAAAAACAGGAAGTGGTCTTAAGTTCAGAAAGAGCTCACGAAAGAGATCAAAAAAGAATTTAAAAATTAAATTAAAAAGACAGAAAAAAAGTTGAGAAAAGAAATGAGAATAATGCAAGAGAATTATGGGAAAGAATACTCGACAACTTGGAAGTGAAAAGGAGATACAAAAACCAACTGGGAAAAAAATCCAACAATAATTCCTTGAGGAGTACAATTGGCCAAATGGAAAAGAAAGCACAAAAACTAATTGAGGAAAGCTGTATCTTAAAAGTTAGAACTGGAAAAGTGAAAGCTTATATGAGACATCAAGGCTCAATCAAATAAAATCAAAATAATGAATGCTGAAGTAACAAAAAAGAAAGAGTAGCAATCTTTTTATCAAACAAAGCAAAAAAATGATAAATCAAATTAAAAGAGGCAAAGAAGAAGTAAGGGACATTTTTCTGAAAGATACCATAGGAGATGAGGCAATATTATTACAAAACATGCATGCATCAAGTGGTATAGCATCCAGATTCTTAGAGGAGAATCTTAAGAGAGTAACAGGAAAAAATAGACAGCAAGAACTATATTGGTAGGGGCTTCAATTTTCCATGTTCAGAACCAGATACATCTAACCACGAAAAATGAAAAGAAAAAAGTTAAGGAGATGAATAGAAAATTAGAAAAGTTAGATATGGTAAACTTCTGGAGAAAACTGAATGGGGATAGAAGGGAATATATATTTCTCAGTGATACATGGCACCCTGATAAAATTTGACCATGTACTAGGCCATAAAAACCTTACAACCTAATGAAGAAAGACAAAAAATACTAAATGCATCCTTTTCAAATCATAATGCAATAAAAATAATATCTAATAAAGTGTCATGGAAAGGTAGACTAAAACTTAAATGGGAACTAAAGTAATCTAATCCTAAAGAATGAGTGGGTCTAACAAAAAGTCATAGAAACAACCAATAATTTCATAAAAGAGTCAAAATAAAAAAACCTTATGGGATGAAATTAAAGGATTTCTTAAGGGAAATTTTATATCTCTAAATGTTTACATGAATAAAATAGAGAAAGAGGAGATAAATGAATTGGGCATACAACCAACTAGAAAAAGAACAGATTTAAAATTCCCAATTAGATACCAAAGGAGAAATTCTGAAAATCAAAGGAAAGATTAATAAAATTGAAATTAAGAAAAGTTTTGAACTAATAAATAGAACTAAGAATTGCTTTTATTAAAAAATGAAATAGATAAAACTCATGACAATTTGGCTTAAAAAGTAGAAAACCAAATTACTGGCATCATAAATGAAAAGGGTGGATTCACTTCCAATGAAGGTAAGGTTAAAACAACAATTAGGAGCAATTTTTCCTATTTTATTCCAATATATCTGATAATCTTAGTGAAATGGATGAATATTCACAAAAATATAAAATTGCCCAGATTGACAGAAGAGGAAAGAAAATACTTAAACCATCCCATGTCAGAAAAATAAACTGAATAGGCTATCAATGAATTCCCTAAGAAAAAATCTTCAGGGTCAAATGTATTTAGAAGTGAATGCTACCAAATACTTAAAGAACAATTAATCCCTATACTATGTAAACCATTTTGAAAAATAGGTGAAAGAGTCCTACCAAACTCTTTTTATGATACAAAATTTGTGCTCTTACCTCAATTGTAAAGAGTCAAAATAGAGAAAGAAAATTATCGATAAATTTCCCTAATGAATATAGATGTACAATGTTAAAATTAATTAGCCAAGAGAGTACAGCAACTTATCATGAGGATAATACACTATGACCAATAAAATACGCTATGACCAAGCATGAGTTATACTAGGAATGCAAGGCTAGTTCAATATTAGAAAATCATAATTGACCATATCAATAACAAAACAATCAGAAAACATTATTATCCTAATAGAAACAGAAAAGGCTTTTGATGAAATACAACATCCATTCCTGTTAAAAACACTAAAGAAAATAAGAATAAATTGAGTCTTCCTTAAAATAATGAGTAGCATCCATCTAAAATCATGAAGAAGCATTATATGTAATGAGGATAAGCTAGAAGCATTCCCAGTAAGATCGGGGCTGAAACAAGGATGTCCATTCTCACTACTGTTATTTAATATTTTACTAGAAATGTTCATTTTAGTGATAAGAAAAAGAAGTTAAAGGAATTAGAAATAGGCAAGGAGGAAACACACCTATCAAAATTACTTGACAAAATTAACAACTTCAGTAAAGGTTAGAGGATATAAGTTTAACTCATAAAAACCATCAGCATTTATTTAAATGAGCAACAAAACCTAGCAGCATGAGATAAAAAGATAAATTCCATTTAAAATAACTGTTAATAATATAAAATACTTAGAGTGTATCTGCCAAGACACACCCAGGACCTATATGAACACAACTGCAAAATATTTTTTCACACAGTCAGATTTAAAGAACTGGAAAAATTTGGTTCCTTATAGGTACACCAAGCCACCATAATAAAAGTAGCAATTCTGCCTAAACTGATTCACCTATTCAGTGTAATAAAAAGAAAAATGACAAAATTTGTAGAAGTAGAAAAAAACCAAAAGTTTTCTGGAAGGACAAAAAGTCAAGAATGTCAAGGGAATTAATGGGGAAAAATATAAAGAAAGATGTCCTAACCCTACCAGATCTCAAGCTACTATTATAAAGTAGTAACTATCAAAACTATCTGGTACTGGCTAAGAAACAGAGTGGCATATCAGTGGAATAGATTAGGTACATAAGACATAATAGTCAATTACCATAGAAACCTAGTGTTTCAAAAACATAAACTCCAGCTTTTGTTTTAGTCCTAGTTCCTTTGACTTCTGGAATATCCTATTGCACGCCCTTCAATCCCTTAATGTAGAAGCTGCTAGATCTTGTGTTATCCTGATTGTATTTCCACAATACTGGAATTGTTTCTTTCTAGCTGCTTGCAATATTTTCTCCTTGACCTGGGAAATCTGCAATTTGGCCACAATGTTCCTAGGAGTTTTTCTTTTTGGATCTCTTTCAGGTGGCGATTGGTGGATTCCTTGAATACTTATTTTGTCCTCTGGTTCTAGAATATCAGGGCAGTTTTCCTTGATAATTTCATGAAGGATGATGTCTAGGCTCTTTTTTTGATCATGGTTTTCAGGTAGTCCCATAATTTTTAAATTGTCTCTCCTGGATCTATTTTCCAGGTCAATTGTTTTTTCCATGAGACATTTCACATTCTCGTCCATTTTGTCATTCTTTTGGTTTTGTTTTGAGATTTCTTGGTTTCTCAGAAAGTCATTGGCCTTCATCTGTTCCATTCTAATTTTGAGAGAACTATTTCCTTCAGTGAGCTTTTGCACCTCTTTTTCCACTTGACTAATTCTGCTTTTGAAAGCATTCTTCTCCTCGTTGGCTTTTTGAACCTCTTTTGCCAATTGAGTTAGCCTATTTTTCAAGGTGTTATTTTCTTCAGCATTTTTTGGGTCTCC
>JAQQSK010005280.1:0-14979 GCA_028658325.1 Potorous gilbertii
GAAGGAATAAAATCCACAATCATTTTGGTATGAAAACCTATCTTACAACACAGGAAATTGGGGGAGAAGGAGATAAGCAGGGTGGGGGGGGATGATGGAAGAGAAGGCAATGGAAGGAGGGAGAAATTTGAAGTCAACACTTGGGGAGGGACAGGATCAAAAGAGAGAATAGAAACAATGGGGAGCAGGATAGGATGGAGGGAAATATAGTAAGTCTTACACAACACGACTATTATGGAAGTCACTTGCAAAACTACACAGATATGGCCTACATTGAATTGCCTGCCTCCCCAAAGGGAGTGGGTGGGGAGGGAGGGATGGGGAGAAACTGGAACTTAAAGTTTTAGGACCAACTGTTGAGTATTGTTCTTGCTACTAGAAAATAAGAAATACAGGTAATGGGGAATAAAAAAAAAAAAAAAGAAAAAAAAGAAAACATAGGTTCTCCATCAACCACCACCACACCATCCATATGTGGAACCCTCAGTTACAATAAATGGAAAAGTTATGAATGCTGTGGATAAGTTCACTTACCTTAGTAGTGACACATTGACAATGAGGTTGAAGCACACATTGGCCAAGCTAGCTCAGTATTTGGGAGGCTCCAAAGAAAAGTTTGGGAGAGAAGAGGTATTAGACTGACTACCAGACTGAAGGTCTACAGAGCCATTGTGCTGATCTCATTGTTATATGTATGTGAAAAATGGACAGTCTACCAGGTCCATGCCAGGAAACTGAATTGCTTCCATTTGAACTGTCTTAGGAAGATTCTGAGGATCCCTTTTCAGGATAAGGTACCAGACACTGAAGTCCTTGCTTGAGCTAAAATGCCAAATATTCAAACTATGCTTCGGAGAGTTCAGCTCCGATGGGCCGGTCACTTGGTTAGAATGCAAAATGTACTCTTGCCAAAAAGACTATTTTATGGAGAACTTGCATGGGGCAGGCAATCACATGGTAGCCAAAAGAAGCAATATAAGGACACTTTCAAGGTCTCTCTCAAGAATTTTGGATTTGATTGTGCAACATGGGAGACACTGGCACAGGACCACTCCACATGGCGTGCACACATCAGAAAGGGTGCTGTGCTCTATGAGCAAAGCAGAATTGAGACAACACAAAGTAAAAGCAGAATGCGCAAATTTGGGATATCCACCCCAAATATTCACTCAGACTGTCTGTGCCCAACATGTTGTAGAGCATTCTGAGTTTGTATTGGTCTGATCAGACACAGTCTGACACAATGAAATTTCACTTCATGTTGATGTCATTTTGGTCCTCTTCGAAGATGAAGGACAGCAACCAACATGTGTGGTCTGGTAAAACATTTTTCCATATTAGTCATGTAGTAAAATAAAACACAAGCCAAAAAAAAGAAAATAAGAAAAATAAAGTAAGCAAAAAAGAATGCTTTGATCTACATTCAGATTCCATCAGTTCCTTCTCTGGAGGTGGATATCACTTTTCATTACAAGTCTTTTGGAATTGTCTTGGATTATTGTATTGCTGAGAATAGCTAAATCATTCACTGTTGATCATTGTACAACGTTCCTGTTGCTGTGTGTAATGTTCTTCTGGTTTTGACCAAGGTCTTTGATACTGTCAGTCATGAGGGTTTGTGGAAGATCATGATGAGATTTGGTTGCCTGGAAAACTTCCTCAGTATTACACACCAGTTTCAGGATGGCATTCTTACCTTAAGTTCTGAATAAAAGATAGTGCTCTCACACTTTCACAGGGCTGTATGCTTACTCCCATGCTTTTTAGTATGATGCTTCCTATGATGCTGTCAGATGCCTTCAACAAAGATGAAAATGGCATCAAGGTCATCTACCCTCACTGAGGGTAAACCATTTAATTGGAAAAGGCTATAAGCCAAGACTAAAGTGGTAGGAGAGTTGGTGCACAACTTTTTGCACTCAATGCAGTCTCCGAGGCTAAGATGCAACAGAGTATGCATTGATTCCCTGCAGCTTGTGCTAATTTTAGCCTGATAATCAACAACACCAAGAAAACAGAGGGTTGTTCTTTTTAGATGTTTTTTTGTTTAACTTTTTGAGTTTTTTTGTTTTGTTTTTTGTTGTTTTTTTTTTTTTACCAGCCAATACATGCCATTCATAATGTGGAACCACTGGATATAGCAAATAGAGAAAGTTTGAATGGTGTGCATGGACTCACTTTCCTTGGCAATACCCTTCCTAGGGATGTTCACATAGTTGATGAGGTTGATTCACACATTGCCAGAACTAACTGGGCATTTGGGAAACTCCAAAAGAAAATATAGAAGAAAGAGTTATGAAACTACCTATCAAATTGAAGGTCCCAAGAATCATTGTACTGACTTCATTCTTGTATGCTTGTGAAACCTGGTCAGTCTACCAGCACCATGCCAGAAAATTGAACCACTTCCATTTGAATTGCCTTAAGAAGATTTTGGAGATTACCTGACAAGATAAGATACTGGACACTGAGATCCTCTCTTGAGCTGAATTGCCAAGCATTCAAACTCTACTGCAGAGAGTGAAACTCCAATGGTTTGGTCACATAGACCAAACATCAAATATACATTTACTGAAAAGACTATTTTACAGAGAACTCACACAAGGCAAGCATTCACACACAGGTCAGAAATGGTACAAGGACATTCTCAAGGCCTCTCAGAAGAAATTTGGTATCAATTATGAGACATGAAAGATGCTGGCCCAGGACCAACAAACATGACACGCTTGTGTCAAAGAAGATGCTGTGCTCTATGAGCAAAGCAGAATTGCAGTAGCAGAAAGGAAATTTGAGGTGAGAAAATCTAGAGACATCCCAAGTATTCAAATAGACCATTTGTGTCCAACCTGAGGTAGAGCCTTCTGAGATCATATTGGGCTGATCAGACACACGATCCCTTGGCCCCAACATCATGAGGTCATTGGACTTATTTGAGTATGAAGGATGAACAACATGGATATGTAGGATGTGAATATATAAGTAACATGCTATTATTGATATTTGATGATACATGTAAATAGAGAATTTGCTACTGATATAATTTCACAACAATAGAGGTAAATTCTAATTTATTTCTATTTAGAGAAGCTTCAATAATTAGGAAGAGGTATTGTCATTCTTCACTAACTGTGATACATTTGCCCATTTTAGTTCAGTATGTTAGTTTGTACTCTTTTTGGGATATAATTCTCCCTTGTCAATAGCGTACCACCCCACCCCCCACCTTTGTGGAATGTGCTTATCCAAACTTAAATTATGTAATTCTGAGCTTCATTGTTGCAGCTTATGAAGAATACATAAGTGCAGGTGTGTGCAATTACAGGGAGCAATGATGTTGTTGTCAACCTCTATGTAAACTATAATAATGGGTATTTTAAGGTTTGTAAAGCACTTAATGTATGTTATCTCATTGTAAGTTTCTTAAAGACTAATGCAGTGTCATCACAGTACTGTATATCTCCCAGTAAGTGTCACAGTCTATACACCCTGAGTGTTTAGTAAAAGCAACCACTGAGTTAGTTACTGGTTCATGCAATCCCACTAAGTCGAAGGGAATAAAACCTTTTAAACCATGGGAGATCCAGGACATTAAAAAGCTGATAGAAAGACAAAATGCAAGTTCATTCTGTTCTATAGTGTCACACCTGAGTCTCAGAAGGCAGTTAAGGATGAAATAGAAAAATGAGAAATCAATGAAATGGAGAAATGTATCCACAAGAGACCTTGGTCTCATAGCTTGCGTTTAGCCAGTGGCCACTGCCCCAACCCACCAGTTCCTTCCCTGGTCTAAAAGACAGAAAAAGCAAATCACCAAGAATGAGGCACATGGTGGTCCGAATAATGTAAAAACTGTGCGTTAATATTTCTGTCAATTTAGCCAAGAATGTTATGGCATATGTGTCGCTAAGAGTGACAGAAGCTATTACTGAAATGAGATTAGAATCTTTTTGAAACATCAACAGCAGCACTATAGCTGGTAACATTCCCATCGAAAAGAGATGACATTGATGCTATACAATCAACATGCTAGGGGGAATAGGATACTGAATTGTAGACTAGATTATTTTACTCTATATTGATTTTTCCCTTAGGAGCTTTTGATTAGCTGTCAAATCAATTAGTTTCCCCCCAACCCCAAGTACAATATCATATTTCTCTATTTGGGGATGGGAGATGGGGGGAAATAAGTTCTCCTTTTCTCTCTGCTCATTAGAAACAGCAGAGAGTGAGGAGGTTGAGCAAATGAGAGACTGGTCTAGAGAGATGATGGTGGTGGAGACTTCTCTCTTAACTTTGAAGGTCAGATATTATGTCTTGAAACATGATCTTGATATTCTGAAATATACCTGGTCCTAATTCTTTTTAAATATTTGGTAGATGCATGGTATGGTATGGAAGATTTCAAATATTTTAAAGTCTCTGAATCTGTCTATGACCAGACATGAATGGGATGTAACCTACATTAATGAGAGATAGCACTCATATCAGTGAGATTATAGATCCATTTAAGAACTGAAGTATCACCATCACCAGAAAATAGCCAATAATTTTTTTTAAAAAATAATCACAAATATTAGAAGATAATATTTCAAGGCTTCCATCTGTCTCCAAACTTAGGGCAGCTAAATGACTCAGTGGATAGACTACAAGGCCTAGAGTCTGGAAGACTTCTCTTCCAGAGTTCAAATCTGGCCTCAGACATTTACTATCTGTGTGACTCTGGGCAAGTCACTTAACCCTGTTTGCCTCAGTTTCCTCATCTGTAAAATCAGTTGGAGAAGAAGGTAGCAAAACCACTCCAGTATCTTTGCCAAGAAAATCCCAAATGGGGTCATGAAAAGTAAGATGACTGAAACAACTGAACAACAAATCTTCAAACTTGGTGTTATCATGGAGGAAGAGTATGAATATTAAAATAGTAAATCAAGCAGTCTGCATTTTTTTACATTTATTATTTACTATTAAGAAAAGACTGAGAGTTGTGTCAAATGGAGGTACTAGAAAGTATATCACTGGAGGTAATTCCTGACCAACAGACCAAAGAGAAGCCTCTTGAGAGCTGTAGAGAGAAGTCAAGTACTCTGAGGAAATATACAGGGAAAAGAGTTGAAGGCCTCCTACCCTTGCCTTATAACATGGTAATGGTATTCCATAGAATTATGGAGACAGAGGTAGGATGGCACATGTCAAGCAGTACAACAGTGCATACAAATTGATCATAGATTTAGAATTGAAAATGACCTTAGGGCCCATCTAGTCTAGCATTCTCTTGGTACAGATGAAGAGTGAGGGAGGTTAAATGACTAGCCCAGTGTCATAAAAAGGGAAGGATTTAAACCCATGACCTCAGGCTGCAAACTCAATGCTCTCTCCATTGTATCACAGTGCCACCCAGATGCCACAGACTCCTCCTCTCCACCTTCCTCCTCTTCTACTACTCTGGATCTTTCTATGCCACTTTTAAAGCTCTATCAGCAAGTGCAAGGTATCTTTGACTCAGAATCAAAAGATCTGAGTTTGAGTCCAGTCTCCAACACTTACTAGCTGGATAACTGTAGGCAAGTTTCTGAGCTTCAGTCTTCTAATCTCTAAAACGGAGATGGATAACACGTTTTACTAACGCTCTCATGGAGATGATATGAGCAAAGACCATTCTTTGGAAAATGAAAAATGAATGTGATTATATTGCTACAATAAAGTCTTACAATCTCGTTGTTATTCAGTCATTTCAGTCATGTCTGACTCTTCATGACTCAATTTGAGGGTTTTCTTGGTAGGGATCCTGGATCAGTTTACAAACTTTTCCTTCTCCAGCTTATTTTATAGATGAGGAAACTGAGGCAAACATAGTTAAGCGACTTGCCCAGGATTACATAACTAGTAAGTGTCTGAGGTCAGATTTAAACTCAGGAAGATGAGTTTTCCTGTCTCCTAGTGGAAAATTATTTTTGAGTCACATGTAAGCCCCAGAGAGAATAGGAAGGGAGGTAGATCCTTTTCTCTCCAACTTCAGGAAGTGTACATTTTTTCACTTAACAAACTTCCTGAGACTCTAGTAGGTACAGAGCACTGAACTAGGTTCTATGCAGGATGCAAACATGACCAAATCACTGCTCTTGCCCTCAAGGAGCTTACAATCAAATTTGGGAAATGAGGATTAACAGTTTTTGAAAAGTTAAATAATAGCCCATGTATTGACAATAGGAAGCAGCAATGTCAAAATGCAATGTTCAAGTCAGGCACAGACACTAAATGCAGAAGGAGCTCAGAAAGGAGAGAAATCCTTGTGATCATGAGTACTCAGGGAAAATTTTATGGGGAAGTTGGGATTTCACCTGAATTTGGAAGGATAAGCAGGATTTGAATAAGAAGGGGATTCTTTGCAGCAGACAAACTAAAGGACAGAAATTGTCATGGATGTGGGATCTTTTGGGGACTCTGCTGAAAAGTACTTGGAAATATTTGGTTAAGGTAGGGACTACTAAATCAGGGACCTTGAATCCCAAACAGAGGAAAATGGAGTTGATATCAATGGCCATAGGGAGCCATTTGAGGCTCTTGAGAAGGTATTGTTCTCGTTTTTTGTCCTTTGTTCTCAAAGAGGACCACGATATCAGGAAAGAGATGGCAAAATTTGCATGTGAATTGGATTTAAATGAGACAGGGCTGTGCAAAGTCACCAACCTCATCCTCTCCTCTAGAGTCACCTAGGTCCAGTGGCAAGATAACACTTGGGAATGTGAGTGACAGCAGGATTTTGGAAGGATTCATTTGGCAGTGGTGTTGAGGCTGAACTGGAGAGGGGCAGCACTGATGGGAAGAAAGGTAAAAGATTACAAAGCTATCACAGTAATCTGGTCATGAAGAAAAGAAGGGGGAGAGGTCCTGATGGTAGAAGTACAGGAAAGAATAACGGACAGGACTTGGCAATAGCCAGAAAGCAAGGGAAAAAAAAGAAATCAAAGTTGAATTTGAGGTTCAGAGTTCTAGGAGACTGGTAAAAATCATGGTACCATTGACAGAAACAAAGCAGTCAAGAAAGAAGGCCAGCTTGGGCATGGGGTGAGGGAAGAACAGAATTTGTTTTAGAAGTTTTGAATTTGAGGTAAAGGAAAATGAAAACACAATGGGCAATAATGGACTTGAGCTCAACAAAGAATTCACAAAAATATAAATTTGGAAATCATTCATATGCAGGAAGAGCTTAAGAATAGTTAAATTGGTTGGATTGGACTGGATCTGCATGAAGACAGGACTTGAAGCTTGGAAAGTAGATGAATTCATCAAGAAAAAGTTCAGAGTAAGAAAAATATGATGATTAGGCTGGATTTTGGATCCCATCACCCTCTGATGTTAACAGCTGGGACAATTCACCCCCATGAATAGGATCAGGCCTGTCTCAAACTTTGAAATCAATCTTGTCCAAACAGAGCAGCAGAAATAGAAGTAATACCAGGCCAAACTCCATTCAACATTAAGTCAATTTTGCTTTGTGTCAGTCCTTACACCCTAGTTCCAGTAATTGGGTCACTGCCATGTTTCCCTGTGGTCAAGTCCTGCTTCTCCCTCTGACTTCTATTCTAGTTTCAATTCACTGAATCCTACCTTGTCTCCTTATATCTGAAATCTCAGTATCCCTATTATTCCTTTTGAAGAATTTCATACAGTATGTACCTTCTTTCTTCTTTATTTTTCTATCTGTGAATAGAGTGGCTGCCTAAATAAATTTCTGAAGAATACCAAGAAATGGCAACCTCTACTTGGTTACTTGCAATCTATACCTGTACTGGTAATCCACCAAGGCCAAGATATACATGAGACTGACATGTGAAGGCCAATCTACTACTTTTAGAAGGATAAGAGGAGTGGCAAAGGACTCTATGACAAATGTCAGTTTTGTCAGAAAATACCTTGGAAAGAAAGGGATAACACAAGCGTTCAACTGAAAACTCCTTACATTTTCTGGAGGACCCATATCTACCCTGTGCTAACTTTCTGACTGGTGAGAAAGGCAACCCTGGCTTCCCATATGGTTGGATCAGTTGCAGAACTCCAGATCACCATGGAAACTGGGAAGGGCTATTTTCATGGCCTCAGAATACCCAGCCTACAGGGCAACTTCCTAGGGGTGATGGCTATAATGAAGACCCAAATAGGCCTTTCCTTTCTTTTTTCTCTTCCTGTGGGCTTCCCAGGATATCTCACCCCACCCTCTCAAATCCTTTGCTGTCTTGGTGAAAGCAAACTGCCTCTAAGAGCAAATCTATAAAGGATTCTTCCAGCTAAAGCAATCTGAGGTCAAGAAACCACAAAGCCTTCTGCTCACAGTTCCTGATTGAGGGGGAAAGCCTGGAGCTCCGACAGTCGCCTCCCACACCAACAGCCCCCTCAACCACCGACATTTCCAGTTAACAAGAGATGAAACGACAAAGTACAGAACAAAGCGACTTCCCCAATATTTCTTTCTCTTGCCCAGTATGCAACGCTTCCTATCCCGCTCATGATGAAAATGTGTTCATCTGTCAAAGGGAAAGCTGCCCTACTCTCTTAGGTGGAGAGAACTTCACTGACAGCAGCTGCTGTGGCCAGACCTCGAGCCAAGCTCTGCGCTTGTTTTGGCTAACATAGAGGAATCAGTTTAGGCATCTTCTAGAACAAAATGGTGCATGGGAACGAATCCAAACTATGGAAGAGAAGCGGCAAAGTCGCAACAGATTATTTGTCTGGGAAAACAGAAGGAGAAAGATAGCAAAACCTGGATGCGTTTGAGTCCAGCCTCCCTAACATATTTTCTCTTTGCAACACAGATGATTTCCCCTAATGTGGTTCAACAGGTGCTAAACTGTAGCTTTTTTGTGAAAATTAATAATTGCTGCCTTGGTGACAGAAATTTGCAGAGGGATTTGAGCATGTCTAGGATTTGGAGGATTGCTAGATGCGTTCTCTCTGTAAGGTTGGCAAATAAAATGGAATTAATTCTCAGCATAGTATCCTACCCACAGGAGGTCATAGAATTAAGAGGAGGAAAGGACTCCCTTATTTCACATATGGGAAACTGAGGACAAGTGAGTTATTGACCCAAAGGCACACAGTTAATCAGTAGCAGAACCAGGATTTGAGCTCAGGTTTTCTGAATCTAAATTCAGTGATTCATTTTGTCTCACCCTAAGTAGATACTCTAAATTTGTGTGGTTGATCCTCATCATCAGAGATCTCTAAACCTCAGTTTCCTCATTTGTAATATGTAGATGATGGATTAGACCAGAGGCATCAGAAACATGGCCAACATGCTACTCAGTGTTGCACAAACCAGATTAACAAAATAAAAGTACAGTAAAAATGTCAATATTCAACCCACAGGGATTCTAATATATGGACTGTTCTGTTATTTTCAGTTGCGTTCAACTCTTCATGACCTCATTTGAGGTTTCCTTGGCTATGATACTGGAGTGGTTTGCCATTTTCTTGCTTAACTCATTTTACAGATGAGGAAATTGAGGCAAACAGAGTTAAGTGACTTGCTCAGGATCACACAGCTAGTAAATATCTCAGGCCAGATTTAAATTCAGGAAGATGAGTCTTCTAGCTTTTCTAGCTTCCATCACTTTGATGGTTGTGTGACCCTAGACAAGTCACTTAACCTCTGTCTTTTTCAGTTCCCTCAACTGTAAGATGAGCATAATACTAGCACTTGTTTCTCAGAGTTGTTGTAAAGATCAAATGAGATAATGCATGTAAAGCACTTTGCAAACCTTAAAGTGCTATATAAATGATAGCTATCAACTTCTGGACCTGGAGTCAACAAGACCTCAGTTCAAATCCAGCCTCAGACACTTACTAGCTGTGTGACCCTGGGCAAGACACTTAACCCTGTTTGCCTCCGTTTCCTCTTCTGTAAAATGAACTGGAAAAGGAAATGGCAAGCTGTTCCAGTATCTTCACCAAGAAAACCTTAAATGGGGTCATGAAGAGTGAAACAGCTGAACAAATCATCTTTTTTATCATTATGCGTCCTGAGAACTCTGACAGAGGGATGTCCCCTAGGTCTTTAGAATAAGGGGTACATGGGAGCGTAAGAACTCCCCCTCAAACTGGAGTTCCTTCATGACTCTTACACAAGCATCTATACAAGCATCACTCCTTTAAAACTAAACCTTTGGGTCTGTGGTTGTTAGAAATAGACTCCTGGATGAGGCCAGGATGTGCCGAGTATCAGGGCCCTGCCCTTCACAACTTCAGCAGAATCTCAGTTCTCTCTGGGCCCAGCAAAATAAGCAAGGAAACCAGTTCCACTTATTTTTATCTTTCCATCTTCATCACTTCTCACTCAGTAAATAAAAATTTATTGAGTACCTACTGTGTGCCAGGCACTGTGCTAAGTGTGCTAAGCACTAGGGATAGATGAATAGATAGAAAGATAGATAGGCAGATGGATGGATGGATGGATGGATGAAGGGATAGACAGACGTATAGATAGACAGACAGATAGACATAGATAGTCCCTGTTCTCAAGAAGCTCACAGTTTAACAGAGGAGACAACATGTAAATAATTATGGACGAATAAGATATGGACAAGAAAAATTGGAAAAAACACAGGGAAGGCACTAGAATGAAAAGTGATGGGGAAAGACTTTTTGTAGAAGATGGGACTTTAGCTGGGACTTGAAGGAAGCCAGGAGATGTAGAGGAGGAAGAAGGGAATTCCAGGCATAGGAATAACCAATGAAAATGCTCAGTTTAAGAAACATCAAGGAAGTACATCATGTGGCTTAATTACAGATTGCATGGTGGAAGGAGGTGGGGGGGTGTGGAGAGTAGATGTAAGAAGATGGGAAGAAGGGAAGGGAAGGGGAGGGGAGGGGAGGGAAGGGGAGGGAAGTGGAGGGAAGGGAAGGAGAAACATGCTTCAATTTGCACTATCTTGAGGTAGACAACATTTTTCTTCCTGAGCCCCTTGGAATCGTTGGTCACTGTGTCAATCAATTCCTAAGCCTTTCAAAGTTCTTTCTCTTTACAACACTGTGGTTATTGTATAAATTGTTCTTCTGATCCTTCTTACTTCACTATTTCAGATCAAAAAAATTTCATATTTTTTTCTGAAACTATTATTTTAATTATTTTTTTACAGTACAATATTATTCCATGACCTTCATATACCACAACTTGTTTAGATGTTCCCCACTTGATACGTAACCCCTCCTTTTCCAATTCTTTGCCACCATGAAAAGGGGTGCTATATTTTTGTACATATGAGTTCTTTTTCTCTTTCTTTAATCTCTTTGAGATATAGAACTAGGAGAGGCATCTCTGGGTCAAAGGGTATGCGTAGCTTAACAGGTTTTTGGACATCATTACAAATTATTTTCCTGAATAATTAGACCAGTTCACAGCTCTAACAACAATGCATTAAATGATCTGTTTTCCCATATCCCCTCCAGCATTTATTATTTTCCCTTTTTGTCAACTTTGCCAGTCTCATAGGTGTGAAGTACTACCCTACTATTATTTTAATTTCCATTTCTCTAATGATTAGTGATCTGGAGTCTTTTTTACATATGGTTATTATATAATTTGCTCCTTTAAAACTGCCTCTTCATACTCTTTGACCATTTATTAATTCAGGAAAGGCTCTTATTCTTATAAATTTGACTCGGTTCCATGTATATCTTAGAAATGAAGCATTTATCAGAGAAACTTACTGCAAAGAGTTTTCCCCTCAGTTTCCTGTTCTTCTAATTTCCCATAGACATTCCAAATTTAATACATCCAAAACAGAATGCACAATCTTTCATCGTAAATCCATCTTTCCTCCAAAATTCTCCAAATTTTTCAGTCATACAGAGTGCAGACCCCAGAATCATTCTTGATTCTTCACTCATTCTCACCTCATATCCAATCAATTGCCAAGTATTCTTGATTGTAGCACAACAATCTTATACCTGCCCCCATTGTACTCACACAGAACCCTACTATAGCACTGGTGGCTCACCACATTTCACCTGAACCTACTGAAAAAGCCTCCTAATCGAACTTCTAGCTTCCAGTCTCTCCTCTCTTAAATCTAGTCTCTATACAGTTTCCAAAACAAACTTTCAAAAGCACAAATATGACCTCTGCCCAAGAAACTACAGCAGTTCCTTATTGCATCAAGGATAAAATACTAAACCCTCAGTGTGACACTTACAATACTTCACAAGAGGACCCCAGACTACTTTTTTAGGTTTCTTCCACACTACTTCCTTTCATCCACTTTATGTTTCAACCAAACTGCTGCAATCTTTACTTTGATCTAAACTCTGCATTCTGTTTCCCATGTTTGCATAGACTGTCTCCCATGCCTGGAATGTGCTAACTTGATTCTGCCTCTTAGAAAACCTAGGAAATTTTCCAGAGTACCCTAGATTTAATGTTTCCTCCCTTCTCAAATTATCAATTCCTATGCTTTTTGTTGTTGTTTACATGTTGTATAACCTCAGTAGAATATTAACTCCTTGAGAACAAGGATTATTTTTCAGCTTCACTCATGTCTAACTCTTCCTGACACCATTCGGGGCTTTTTTGGCAAAGATACTGGAGTGGTTGGCCATTTCCTTCTCCAGCTCCTTTTACAGAGGAGGAAACTGATGGCAGTGGGGTTAAGTGACCTGCCCAGAGTCACACAGCTATTAAGTGTCTGAGGCTGAATTTGAACTCAAGAAGTCGAGTCTTCCTGCCTGTAGGTACTATCCTCTGGCACTCTATCCACTGAGGCACCTTGTCTTTCATAAAGTAAGTGCATAATATATGTACTTATGGAGTGCTAGGTTGTAGTCAAAAAGACAAGTTCTTGAGTTCAAATCTGACATCTGACACTTACTAGCTGTGTGAAAGTCACTCAATTCTGTTTGCCTCAGTTTCCTCATCTGCAAATGAGCTGCAAAAGGAAATGACAAACCACTCCAGGATCTTTTCCAAGAAATCCCCAAATGGGGTCATAAAAAGTCAGACACAACTGAACCACAAAAAATACTCCCAGGATTAGATTTTATTAGTCTATGCACAAATATATTTGACTAAATTCTACAAAAATAAAAGAATGTCTTCATGAGAGCAACTATTGACATTGGGGTGTTTGTTTGGGTTATATGGTTTTAAGTAACTAGTTCTATCATTTTTCTTAAAATGTCAAGAGGCTGTTTTTATCTCATGACTTCTTACTTTTGCACAACATGAAAAATCCCAAACGAAAACTCCAATATTCAGCCAAGCATTCAGCTAGGCTGGACAATCTACCCACTCCCTGTCAGATGTCCAGAGGTTTACAAAGATCCCCATAATTGACCACATTTTCCCTTACATCCAGGTGTTTGTCATCATATAATCATAGGCTATGTAGGGTCATATTTTTAAGAATAACACTGTTGGAATAGATAACAAAGTATAATCTAGCTCCTGAACATCAGTGCAATATTGATGTAAAATCAGCACCAGATTGAAATAAAACAGTTCAAGTTCCAAAAGTCCTTTACAATTACTGGAAAATTCTATATAGCATATAATGTCCTGTGACATCTCCCCATAAGCCAAGTTGAGGATTTCCATCCAATGCAGCCAAATTCCTGAGTCAGAAGTAGAAAGCTACATCTTCAACTAAGGGATCTGAAGAAAGCAATGGGGAACACCCATGTGTGTATTATATGCAATGGTCAGAATTTCAAATCCAGATGTGTATTCATTAGCTTATTCACTGAGTACCTGCTTTGCAAGGCACTTTACCAGGCAGTCAGAGGGATTTGATATTGACTAAAACAATCCGTCCTCTCAATGAGCTTACAATTTAGTAATCAGTATATAGCACAAGCAAAGATAACTGGATACAACAGAAAACATGAATATTCTATGATCTATCACCTCTGACAAAAGACATCAATGGGAAAACTCCATTGAGGGGATACTATCTTGAGCTACACTTGAAGGAAGGATATGTTTCCAACAGGTCCTGAAGAACGGGATAGGCATTTTAGGCAGAGAAAATGGCTTAAAAAGAGTTATAGAAGTAAGAAAACAATGGGACTTTAGAGGATGATAAGTAGTTGTACTTGGCTGGAACAAAAACCATAGGTGGGGCAATAGTATGAGATAAATCTGCAACAGTAGAGTGAAGCATGGTTGCAGAGGGCATTGAGGGCCAAGACAAAGGGAATTGACTTCATTCAATTAATTAACTAACATATTTATTTAGTACCTACTAGGTGCCCACATCACTGTATTGAGAGCTTGAGATAGAAAAACAAACAAAAGATGAAACAATTCTTCTTCTCAAGATTACATTCAACAGGGAAAACAACAAATATACTACAAATATTCAAAATCAGTACAAGGGAAACATATAACACCAAAAGTCATCCTCAAGAGATAAGTAGTCAGAAATATATTTTATATCTCTCAAAAGAAGAATTGAAAACCATTAGCAGCAATCATAACACAAATTCAAATAAAAACAGGTAGTAGGCATTTATAAATATCTATTGGCTGATTGGTTCCCCCACTCCAGGATCTACTGCTTTTAATCTCCCAGGGTCTCAGAAGCCAAATAGCTAAAAGAGTTAGAATTATAGGTGAGAGAGAAACATAAACAGACACATGGAGACAAAGAGAAACAGAGACAGAGAAAGAGGAAGAGAAAAGAAAGAAAAAGAGACAAAGACAAAAGGAAACAGAGACAGAGACAAAGAGACAGACGGAAGCAGAGATAGAGAGAAAAAATAAGCCCCTAAATGGGAGAGAGAAAATGCCTGAGAAGTTCCAGTACGAGTCTGGTGCATCAGCTTTAATTTTTATTTTTATTTTTTTATTTTTTATTTTTTATTTTTTTTAGATAGAAGCTGTTATTTATTTATTTATTTATTTTATATTTCTTTTTTTTTTTAAATAAATTTATTTAACTTTTTACATTCATTTTCACAAGATTTTGGGTTCCAAAATTTTCTCCCCATTTG
>JAQQSK010005281.1:0-14979 GCA_028658325.1 Potorous gilbertii
CTAACACCTAAATGGTCATTGACCTGACCTCCAGGTCATGGCCTTTTCCCCTTCTAAGGACACCTGTGAAAGATTTCAAGATGCTAGAAAATATGGGTGAAATTGTGATGTTCCCCTGGCCTTCACACTAGTTTTTAGTGTAATCTGAGCTTACTAGTGTATGGGAAAGCATGCTTTGAGTTGCTTACAGCAGTGAAGGTGATGAGCTCATCAGCAGCCTTGGTTGATTTCTTCTAAAGAGAGGATGAAATGGGGCTGTCGTGAGGGCCGTTGTTCCCACGTGCATGTGTGTATAGAGATGGGATACACGTAAGTGATAGCTGTGTTGATGTAGAAGCACAAAAAGATGAGAAAATTAGAGAGTAAGTGAACATTTGGCCTGACAAAGTTTACTCATCACTGAGTAGAGTTGTTGAAATAATGAACTGGAGGACATTTTACTTTTTCTTAAACAAATCTGTTGTGAAATCAAATGAAATGATAATATGTAAAGCACTTTGTAAGCCTTAAGGAGATAGATGTGTAAATATTAGTTGTTATTATTGTGTATCTTCATGAAAATCTATCTAATTGTGTTTGGATTATAATTTCTTGATTTTTTTTCCCTGTTCTTATGATATTGAAATTTTATTTAGCAGATAACCTTCATTATTAGGTATTAGTTTCATGTACAATGAGCCATCCTAATGTTTCCTAGGGGATTTACATGCATCTTTTATGTTTTCATGGACACCTTCCTCCCTCTTGCTCATCTAACATGTCCAGTTCTTTGCTAAATCTTATCCTTTCTCTCCATAACAGCCCCTTCTCTTTCCTCACACAGTGATCACTGTAGCTCACGGATTCATCACTTTCGCCTAGATTGTTATGGTAGATTTCTGATTGGTTCCCCTGCTCTAGTCCATCCTCCACACAGTTACAGAAGTGCTCTTTCTTAAGCACAGGGCAGACCAAATAATTCCCCTCCTCAGTGAACTCCAGTGGCTTCCTGTTACCGTCAGGATTAAATATGAAGTCCTTTGTTTGGCATTTGAAGCACTTCACAAGCTGGACCTTAGCAAGCTTAGCCCCCTTACCTCAGTCTCTCAAAATCTCTGGCTTACTGCAAGTAAGGAATCCTTTCCTGGTCTCCCTACCTGCCGGTGCCTTCCTCTCTAAAATCACTTTCCTTCTACTCTGCTATTTATCTCTCATGTACCATATTATTTACATGTTGTCTTTCTCATTACAGTGTATAAACTTTGAAGGCAGAGACTGGTTTTGAGTTTT
Organism: Potorous gilbertii; assembly: GCA_028658325.1. Taxonomy (NCBI): domain Eukaryota; kingdom Metazoa; phylum Chordata; class Mammalia; order Diprotodontia; family Potoroidae; genus Potorous; species Potorous gilbertii. The sequence continues at coordinate 1,270 of JAQQSK010005281.1, forward strand.
CTTTGCATCCAAAGTACTTAGCACCATGCCTCACACACAGCAAGGGCTTAATAATTGCTTATTGATTGAATTTTTTTTTGAAAGAATTTATTAAAAAAAAATTTTATTCTGAACTTAAGTGCCAAAAAAAAAGATAGTTCCATTTACACAGCAGTGTGGCTGTGCAAGCAAAAGGAATGAAAGAGAATTCTTTGAGACAACTCCTCTCCATTTCACACTGCTTGCTTTTTTAAGAGTATATAATAAATTTTACACACTTTCAAAACCGTCTTGCTCTTCCCTGTGCTTTCTTCTGAATTTTTGTGAATTTTAAAAAGTGTTAAATAATTTTTTTTAATGTCACTGTTGTAAACCCCCCTCCCCTAAAGAAAGGGAAAAAAAGGTAACCAATTCACAGTCAAACACAGCATGTTCTTACATTGGGTAAGTCCAAAAATATCTGTCTTCTGCACCTTATATCCGTCACTTCTCATTGGCAAGAGGTAAGGAATGGGCTTTGTCATAAGCCCTCTGGAGAAAAGCTTGGTCATTGCTTTGATCAGAATTCTCAAATCTTTCAAAGCTGTTTTTCTTTTTTTTTGTTTTTTTCCCTCAACCAAACCTAGATACTATTTATTTCTCTGTGCAGGAAGGATTGGAAAGGCAAGAAAATGTGGTCGGTCATTTGGAGTCTTTGAGCTGGGCAGGACTCAGTACCAGAAGTGGTCAGGTTTGAAGGGGCCCTCTCTGGGGAGGCCCAGGTACTGGGATTGTTTTTCCGTCAGTTTAGTTAGCTTCACATTCAGTTTCCCAAGATGGGCCTCAGCCACAGCTTCATCCAGCTTCTTGGGAAGGAAGTGTACTCCCACAGGGTACTTGTCTGGGTGGTCCACAACTCAATCTGGGCCAGCACCTGGTTGCTGAAGGAATTGCTCATCACAAAGCTGGGATGGCCCATCGCACAGCCCAGGTTGATTAGGCAGCCTTCTGCCAGCAGGGTGATCTGCCGCCCAGTCTTCAGCTTATAACGGTCCACCTGAGGCTTTACATTCACCTTCTCCACAGAATTTTGATTCAGCCACTTTGCATCTATTTCCACGTCAAAGTGGCCAGTGTTACATACTATGACATCATCCTTCATCTGCTCAAAATGCCTGCCCAAGGTGATGTCCATGCATCCTGTGGTGGTAACAAAGATATTGCCCTCTTTGCAGGCCTCATCCATGGTAGTCACCTCATAGCCCTCTATAGAGGCCTGCAGTGCTTTGATGGGGTCTCTCTCTGTGATGATGACTCGGGCACCAAAGCCCCAAAGGGCCTGAGCTCAGCCCTTGCCCACATCACCATAGCCTGCCACCACAGCCACCTTGCCTGCAATCATCACATCTGTGTCTCATTTGATGCCATCAGTGAGGGACTCACGGCAGCCATACAGGTTGTCAAACTTGCTCTTGATAACAAAATCGTTCACATTGATAGCTGGCACTTTCCTCATCAGTCTCCCCCTTCCAAGCGTACACAGGAGTGCTAGTTTTGTCCATGGCAGCTGCTGCATGGTCCTGGGTGGAGAAAATATTGCCACTGAACCCCTGTACCTCTGCTCCTGGGGCCACCAGTGTCTCAATAAGAACAGCTGTTTCCACAGTCATGTGAAGGCAGCCAGCAGTCCAGGTACCCTTCAGTGGCTTGGAGGCAGAGTACATCTCGTAGTTTCATCAGGCTAGGCATCTCATTCTCTGCTATGTCCAGGGCCTTGCATCCCCAGGCAGCCAGGCTGATGTCAGCGACTTTGTAGGGCAATTTGTCAGACATGTTGCGTCCTCCTCCGCAGTTACTTAATGACTTAGCAGAGACCACTGTGCAGAGACTTCAGGGATGGGGGTGATGGGGCCTTAAAAAGGACGAGGTGGACAGCAGGCAGCACCAGGAGGGGCAAAGCTGTTTTCTTGATAGTGTTATTGTCCTGGTATAAATTGTTCTTCTGGTTCGTTTTACTTTATCCTACATTAGTACATACCACCTAAGATTTGCTGAAATTATCTCTTTCATCATTTTTTATAGTACAGTGAAATTCCATCACATTCACATGCTACAATTTATTCAGCCATTCTGAAGGTACCTGAGAGACTAAGATTTTAGGGGCCTCAAGGTAGCTCAGTGGATAGAGTGCCAGCCCTGGAATCAGGAAGACTAACCCTCCTGAGTTCCAATCTGGCCTCAGACACTTACTAGCTGTGTGGCCCTGGGCAAATCACTTCACCCTGTTTGCCTTACTTTCCTCATCTGTAAAATGAGCTGGAGAAGGAAATGGCAAATTACTCTAGTATCGTTGTCAAGAAAATGCCAGATAGGGTCATGAAGAGTTGGACATGAATGAAAATTGACCCAATATGTCTAAAACTAAACTGGTTATATTTCTTCCCAAACTCTCCCCACTTTCTAAACTCCCTATTATTGTTGAAGGTGCACTGGCCTCCGGGACGTCTAGGTGTCATCCTTAATTCCTTACTTGCTCTTATTCCTCCTGCCCCTAATTCTCAGTTTTTTCTGCCTTCATAACGTCTCTCATGTACTCCCTCTTCCCTCTTTTGACACTGAGACCACCCTGGTGAAGGCCTTCCTCGCCTCACACCTGGACTTCCTACCCCAAGTCTCTCCCCATTCTAGTACATTTCTCACTGAGCTGTCAAATTGGTCTTAAAGGATAGATCTGACTTGTTAACCCCTTTTCAGTAAACTCCAGTGGCTTCCTGTTACCTCCTGGATTAAATGCAAAATCTCATTTGTTTCTTAAAGTTCTGCATAACCCGGCCCCTTCCTACCTTTCTAGCCTTGCACCCTAGTGTCCTCCTTGATCCAGTGACACTGTTTCTCCTTCTCCAGGCTGAGCATATTTTCACTGTCTATCCCTTATACCTGGGATGCTGTCTTTCCTTGTACCACCTTCTGGCTTCACTCAAGTTTCAGCTAAAGTCTCACTTCTGCAAGAAGCCTTTCTCAGGCTTCTTTAATCTTACTGCCATAGTGTCGCTGAGACTATCCCAATTTTTCCTTTCTGTATTTTGATAGTGTATGGCTGTTTACATGTTGTCTCTCCCATTTGACTTCTTGACAACAAGACTGTTTTGTCTTCCTTTGTGTGACCAACACTTAGCACAATTTATGGCATATAGTAGGTGCTTAATAAATACTGACTTGTTCTGAGGGCCCAGGCACCATGTTGGTCTGTTCAGCACCATCCTGGTACTTGCATGCTGCCACTTCCTAGGGCTTTCACGGTCTCCAGTCTGGGTCAGCTTTTGCTGTCCTAGGACACAGATTCTTGCATGTGTCCTATTTCAGATTGTGCTGCTACCTGCTTTGTTGGAGAGGGCCTCCTTCCCAATCACCATTGGGCTTCTAGCTTTTTGCCCAGTTTGGGGTTGGAAGAAGTCATTTAATGGATTGGTTTTCCTAATCATTTATTTGATCTGATGGGAACTTAAGGGTTTTGCTGTGAAAATATCAAAATGAATGTTACTTCTAGTTTCCACTGTTTGGATTTGTACCGTGTTGATCAATGTATATCCTTGAATTTAGCTTCCCCTCTGAAGTAATTTAAAGATATAACTAAAAGAAGAATTATTATCTACCATACCTTATCCTTAAAGGCCTGCAGCTGATCTAGTATATTTTTACCAGGTATGTTGTCTGACCTTCCCTGTCCTTGTACAGTTATCTCCCTAACAAGCCCTCCTAGGAACCATAAAGTCTGCTATCACTGAGGACATTGTCCTCAGGATGCTGATAGGCCCCATAATTCAATCACTCATTCCTTAATGACATAGAAGATAGTTACTAGCCCCAAGTGTGTGCTAGCACACTTTCTTTAATATAACCAATTATGTCATCCCCATCCCATGATGCTGCACACCCTGTAACCAGTCACATTCTTTCCCATCTACCCAACTCTGTACTGCCCAAAACTATTAAAAGCTGGTGAGCCCAACCGTGGGATCTTCTTCATTGAGAGAGACTATTGACCCACTTTATTGATTACTGCTAGTCTAACTAATATAAATTGATTGTGCTCAGACCATTGTCACAATTTACTTTAATTTTCAAATATAACAGCTGGAATAGGTGTGAGGGAGCTAGGTGGTCTGCCTCCTATTCAGGCAGCTATCTTATGGCAAGTTGATTTTTTTTCAATACATTATATTTAGGAAAATATGTAATAGAATATCAAGATTACTTATACCGTACAAATAGATCCCATAAACATGGGCGACAAAGAAAAGAATGTGTCAAATAAGACATGCCACTGTTGGGTTTCAAACACTTAGGACTCTCAACAAATGCCATTTTAGCTGATGGACTTAATCAAGGGTAATTATGAGTCTTTATAGATGTGCCTCATTTAAAAAAAGACTTCAGCATACCAATTAGTGATATATGGGATGGTTGGTTAAAGAAAATTTTCCTTTGAGTTCAATTAAAGAAGTATCTCCTCCCCTTCTACCATATGGAAAATAGTATTGATTTCCATACAGCCTTTTAGGAATGCATTTATTGCCATGTCAAGGAATCAAGTTCTGAAAAGAATTTTGAAGATTGTACAACTTCTTTTCCTTGCTTCTTTATATGGTAACATGTCTCTGACGTTTTGGGGCAAAGTATTCTAGATCAGTGGTAACAAACTCAAGTAGAAATGGGCCACTAATCCATATGTAAGGATCCCTGTGGGTCACATGTTGACTTAGTTTTAAAAGTTATATATCTATGTTTTATTGTATTTTTATTTTGTTAAAATATTTCCCCGTTACATCTTAATTTGATTTGGACTGCACTCAAGAGTGTTGTGAATGTCGTGTTACCCATAGACCTTGTGTTTGACTCCTTTGTTTTAGATTCTCAAAAGTCATCCCTTAAATGTGAACCCCAATTTTCTTTTTTCAGTTTTTTTGTATAGAATCCTTTTCTGTAGAACTCCACTGTTGGTATGTGCTCTGGTTTATTTCCTTACCTTCGTTAACTAAATAAATGATATTGAACATGATTTGGGATGCATCAAGGTCATTATTGTGACTATCTAGATGGTTTGTGGCCTGGAGCCAAGCAAGTAGTAACCCTGGGAAGTGCTCTGGTACTTTCATTCTTAAATTAATTGTTTATCTGAGCTTGGTAGCTTGTTCTGGAGTTTTTCTCATAAAAGTGGAACAGGGAAACTGCATCCTTTGCCATCCCTTAGCCTCTTGTGCAGTGTAATATAGTTCTTTTCCAAGATTAATGATCATATCTGAGGCTGAAGCAGCCTCAGTTCCGTATATTCCTCTCCTACCCTCTATATCCAGCCAGTTATTAGACCTTGTGCTTTCTCCCTCCACAGCATCTTTGGAAGCCATCTTTCTTTCTCTACCCAAATAGCTTGTATCCTCTTTCATGCCCTTATCACATTTTACCAAAGTGAGATTCTTAAAGCACATTTCTGACAGTGTTCTTGTACTGCTCAAAAATCATCGAGGGCTTCTCATTGCCTCAAGGTTAAAATACAGATTCTGACTCCTCTTTTTGATATTTAGACCCTTTGCTGCAGTTACCTTTTCCTAGTTCATTTTACATTACTCCACTTCCTTTACTAGTTGTACCATTGAAACTAGGCCATTCATCATCATTTCATCTCCTGGTCCACTGCCTCTGTGCAGGTAGTCCCCAATGTGTGGAATATGTTCCTGCTTCATCTATGGCTTTTAGAATCCCTAAGTTCTTTCAAAGTTTCAAGTATGACTTGTTCAAAATCTTGTCTAATCTCCTGACTGCATAGTTGTGAACACTTCAAGTTGTGAACACTCTATCCCTCCTAAAATTATCTTGTATTTATTTATTTATTTATTTTTGGTCAGATATAACTTTATGTAGGAAAAACTTCCTTACAATTGGAAGAATGAAAAAGTGGAATGGTGTCCTCAGGACATGGTGGTTTTCCCCTTTAGGTGAAGGTTCCCCTCACTTAAGGTTTTCAAGTCAAGACTGATTGAGCACTTTTGGTTGGATATTGAACAGGGATTCTTGGTCAGTTCTGGGTTTATGGCCCTGAGGCCTCTTGCAATTATGTAATTCTGTGTTGTATCCCTCAGTAGAATGTAATTTCACGAAGTCTTAAACTGTTTATATTTTTGACTTTGTATGCACAGTGTCTTGCATCTAATTAGGTGATGAATTTTCATTTTATTGAACTGAATTTTCATCAGAAGAACAATGTAGTTAAGTTTGGAGAGGCTTATTGTCAGAAGATTGGTCACCAGAAAATGAAATCTTTCAGTCATCCTGGGTGTGGAAGGGTTGCTCTTTATTATTTTTGGATAGATCTAGTGCTGAATCAAAGAAGTGGAATAATTTTGTTATTTCTTGCATAATTCCGAATTACTTTTATTGGCAAGGATCTCTTCAGTATATTTGCATAGTATTCCTTTAATGAATTTTTTTTAGTCTAGATCTATGATTTTAATACAGGTCTACACCTGCTTTGTAACTTAGAGTCTTAGGGAATTTCTTAGGACACTGGTAGCATGAGTGTCTTGCTCCCAGTCACACAGCCAGTATGGGTCAGAAGTAGGAATTTAACCCAGCTCCAATTTTGAGACTGGCTCAGGAATAATTGGTACTCTCTCTGTTGTCTTTTTTAAAATAATAAGGTCTGTGATTTTTTTCCCTTAGCATTTGGTAATGTATGTAGCAGTATATATGTATATGTGTGTTTCGACCACATTGGATTTATATGAAGAATTCATGGGTTGCTCAATATTAGAAAACAGCACAATAAATTATACTTAGAAGAGAAACAGTGTTGGAAAGCAAGGCTTCTCAGTCTTGAGGGAGGACATCTCACCTTTCTTTCAGAGTCAAACTTTTGAAGGCCACGAAGCAGTTTTTGTTCGAGGGAGAGCACTCACAGTATGGGTAGAGCAGCTAAGGTCTGAGTGTCCTGGGTTCTCAGGGGAAACGTTTTACAAGGATAATTAGGCCAGCCCCAAAAAAAATCCGTAACTCCTTCTTTGAACAAAAGACATATCTATAGGCAATTGAATTGAATAACTTCCATAAGTAATAGAAGATTGTCAGAATTTTGGATCAGTTTTAGAGGCTCTGAAGAGTTTGTGATTTTGTTTTCACATGAACTGACATAAATCTGCCTTTCTTTCAAAGTGTGTAGTAATTTAATTGTAACTTAATTGACTTGGTTTCCTGGCTCAGTAACTATAGAGTTTTACAGAAAAAAAGAAATCACAGATAGCTTATAAAAAAAATGGTTTCTTTCATTTTTCAGGTAGGCATGGTTGTATAATTCCATTGCCTTATAAAACCTTCAATGCCTTCTTCCTTCCCTTCTGTTCTACTCCCTACTTAATTAAAAAGGTGTGGCTTATGAATTAAAGGTGTAGCAAATCTTAATGCTGTACCATTACTCAGCTAATAGCTTGTCATCTATTAAAGTTTGTCTGTCAAATTATAGTTATTTTCTTACGTCACCTTCTGTCAGTATTCAGAAGCTAGAGCTTGGGAAATTTTAATATCAAAATATTAAGGAAATTATTTTTCTCTATAAAAGAACATTACTAGTTTTAAATTGCAGTTTGCCTAGTACAGATAATTTTTTTCTACTCTCAGTAGTTGTTATACTTTGAACCTATTAAATATATAGTATTAGAGTTGGACTTAACCTTGATTTTTGATACTCAGTGACTTTAAACATGGACAAGTCACTTAGCTTCTTTGAGAATCAGTTCCCTCATCTGTAAAATGGGCTTAATAACACTTGTGCTGCCTCCATTGCAGAATTGTGAGGAAACTCTCAAGGAATTTGGAAAGTTAGGAGCTTTTTCTCTTATTTAGACCACTTTATAGGAGAGCAGAGGTTCTTAACCGGGGATCTGTGTATGTGGAAGATTTCAGGGGGTCCATGAACTTGAATGAGGAGAAAATTAGATGTTTATTTTAACATGATTTGTTTCCATTGTAATACTTTTTATTTTATTTATTCATTTTACAACATTGTTCTGAGAAATCTATAGGCTTCCCCTGATTGCTAAAAAAAAATAATGTGACATAAAAACAATTAAGAGCCCCTATGGCTGAGGAACCATCCAGGATGATGGTTGAAGTCACGTGATGGTTTTGATTCTTTTTTGCATGTTGGAGAAAATTCCTCCTCCATGCTTCGTTCTCCCGTGGCTTCTATAACATTCCACTCCTCATTTTCTTCAGAATTCTTCTTACCCCCCTAATTTGGGTGATTGCCAAAGTTTTTTTCCCTCATACTTTTTTTTTTTAGTCTCTCTTCATTCTTTTCTTGGGGAAATGCATCCATTTCCATAAGCTCCATTCTCATTTCTGTAGAGTTGACCCTTTAATCTCTATCGTCAGACCAGAATTCACCTTTGTCACTTCAGGCCCTCATTTCCAGCTACTGTTCTACTCTTTATCTCCCTTGTATGAAGCAATAGCTCCTTCAAAGTCAACATATCAGAAACCTAATTTTATTATCTTTTCCCTCAAATTAACTTGTTGATTTTCCTATATAAACTTTTCAGATGAGATTATGCGCATAAAAAAGGCTTTGCAAACCTTAAGGCACTTAGATGTCAGTCCTTAATATTCCTGTCAAGAATTTACTCACTATTTTTGATTCTTCTAACTCCCTCACGTCATGCATCCAGTCAGTCACAAAAGTATTGTTTCTTCTGCCGTAAATTCCTCCCTAATGTGTCCTCTTTTTCTTGTTCCCTTTACCATGACTCTAGTACAAGCCTTTATTACTACCCTTTTAGACCATTGCAACATTCTCCTTATAGACTCTCTGGTCTTTAATATCTCTGCTTCCTTCACAATGTCACAAACTTTATCACTATGCATAGATCTCCATTTTTACAAATGAGTTATGCATCCCAAGGCAACAAGAAACATCATTTAATGAGACACTTAGCCATTGCACATCACACTGCTCACAATGAACATATGCAAAAAGAGTGAGAGAAAATCTGTGAAGGATTTGGTAAAGGTAAAGCCCCTCCACATTAAGTTAACTTAATAGTAGTTGGCAGTATTAATTGAATATTGGGCATGGGGGAAGGGCATGTGTTGGAAGATGTGACTCAAATTCAGGAAATAGAAGAAGCCAAAGGCTTCTGTAGATGACTATAGAATCCTTGAGTCTATTTATCATGAATACCTTCTTCATAGAGAGTAAGGATGTAATCAGTGAGTAGTAGGCACTGAATAATATCACCCACATGTGAAATCAATATGACTTTGTCTTAATAGACAGTAACCAACTTTTTAGCTTTGTGGGAGTCATTTTTGAACTGTCAGTTTCTTAGTTCAGAAATCAAAATCAGTACTAAGTTAGAAGAAAGAATTTTTAAAATGAGAATATACTCCAAGCATTTAAAATAGTTTAAAGTTAAACTAAATAAGTATTTAAATAAGTTACTGATACTGAAAATTGGAAATGGGGAAATGGATAAAAATAAATGTCCACCCGGACTGTTACTATTTACTATGAAAGTTTAACTAACATAGCAAGAAAATGGAAACAAATTTGGTCTCTTACTGATTGGAGAATGGCTGGTGCAACTGAATGGAATGTATTCTTTAAAGAATGATAACTATGAAGTATCCAGAGAAATTCAGGAATACTTGTGTGAACTGATACAGAGCAAAGTAAGCATAACCAAAAGAGTAATACATATAATGGTCACAGTAATTTAAAGGAAAACGACTAACGGGCGACAGAATTCAGCTCATTCCGCTGACTGCCGTTGACTCTAGAAGGCTGATGAGGAGCCATGCATTCACAATCAGTACAACGCGAGGCATATACTGGCAGACATGATCAGTGTGTTGGTACTTATTTTTTTTTTTACAAGAGAGTGTTCTTTTGGGGTTGGTATGAGGAAGTAACAGCAATATAAAAAGTAGCGTCAATAAAACTTTTTTTAAAAAAAGTAATCTTTGTAAAGCTGTTGCCATTTGGAGATCAAAAGAACCTGGAAGCTTTTTCAGCCAGAAAATAGCGTATGTCCTTGGACTGAGTGGGAAGATGTGGCAGACAGAGGCGACACTACTTTAGAATATGAACATATTTGTTAATTCTTATTGAATAGGATGGGGAAAGATTATGAACAGCACAAGGAAAAATGGGCTTATCTAAAGCTTAGTGAGAGAACTAATTAAACTTGATCATCTGAGAGCATTTAAAGTTGAAATTGGAAGGATGATAAACCACATTAAACTGCTTTCTCCAGTGGCACATTACACTTGAACTGTATCATCCCATTCCCCAGGTCCTGTATGAAAAAACAGATATGATGCAAAAGAAAGCAAAAATCGGGAGATCATCTGGAGGGTTTTGAGACTGAATAATCAAGAAAAGGGAAGAAATACTGAAAGATTGGGCAGGGCGGGGATCATGTTTATTGTTGATGCTCAGTTGTGTCTGACTCTGTGGCCCCATGGTAACACAGAATTTGAGAGAGTTAACCCTCAGTGACCATCCTGTCCAACTCATACCCCAAAGGAGTCCCCTCTATGACACAACCCAACAAGGCTCATCCAGCCTGTGCTTGAAAATCTCCAAAGAGGGCAATCTGTCCCTTCTTGGAGCCACCAGTACTACTTTGGGGTAATTCTGATTGTAAGGGAGTCTTTCCTCATATCTGGCCTCAGTTGATGCTTTACAGTTTCCATACTTTGCTCTTAGCTCCTTGCAGACAAACAGAACAAATCTTATCCATTCCGTATGAACAGCTTTTAAAATAGACTTTTTTTGAAGACAGCTATCATGGCCTTATTGAGTTTTTTTTCTCTCTCCAGGATTTATACATACCCAATTCCTTCAAACAGTTTTCATCTGTCATTGTTCACAATCCTACTTGCCCTCCTGTGGATGCTTTCCAGATTTTCAATATGCTTCTTAGACCAGGGTGCCCAGAGCTGAGCATACTACTCCAGATGACATCTGACATGGGCAGTGTACCCTGATATTGTCACTTCCCTATGTCTGGAAGCCATCGCTGTCTTAACATAGCCCAGGTGTACGTTACCATTTTTGGTTACTGAATTTTAGTATTGACTTACTGAGTTTGCAATACACTAAAACTCCTAGATGCTTTGACCAGTTGTCATCTCTCTGTTCCTCCCCCTTCTCATATTTGCGGAGTTGATTTTTTTTGTTCCCAAATACATGACTTTACTTTTTGAGTTTCATCTTACTAGATACAGCTCAATGCTCTAGATCCTTTTAGATTCTGACTCTATTATTTACTGTGTTATCAATTCCTCCCATCTTTGTGTCAACTGCAGTTTTGATGAGTATTCCATCTATGTCTTTATCCAGGTAATTGATAAAAATATTAAAACAGTATAAGACCAAGTGAAAATTCCTGTGATATTTCACTGCAGACCTATCATAGCTATCACAGATTGACTGTGAACCATCAGACTCTTTGACTCTGACCATCCAACCAGTTTGAAAGCCTTCTGATCTTCTAATCCATGTTTCTCCATTTTCTCTATAAGAATAGTTGGTCAGAAACTTTGCTGAAATCCATTTGAGCTCTATCCACAGAATTCCTTTCATCTGCTATTGGTTCTGTCAAGAAAGGAAATCAGTTTAATCTGCCATAATCTGTCTTGATGAAGCCTTCTTGACTCTTGGTAATCACCACTTCCTCTTCTGGATGTTCACCAACTGTCTGTTTAATAATTAGTTTTAGCATTTCTCCAGGTATCAAAGTCAGGCTCACCTATAGTTGTCAGATTCTGTTTTCTTCCCCTTTTCTCATTTTCAGCCCCTTTACTATTGTCCATGAATTCTTAAATATCACTGAGTGACTTAGCATGGGGTTTCTTTTGGGACAGATGGGCTGCACCTGGACCAGCTGACGACTTCATCACATGCTCTCATCCTATCTCCTTTCCCCTGAGTATTGACTCCCTGCTAATCATTTTTGTTTTTTCAATTCCAATATACATCAAAATGAAACTGAGGCTCTTTCTAAGACAGCATGCCCCACTGTCTGATTGTGCATCTTCAGGTAGTGCTGTATTTTCTTCATGTGTTTTGGTTATCTTTGTGCTCCCAGTCACCAAGGCTCATCTCTAGGGAAGAGTTCCTTTTGTAGCCCCTAAGAACTTGGGATAGTTTGGGGGTTTTTTCTATGAGCAAAGGGCTTCTTTGCAGATTTTGCTAAAGGTAAGTCTAATGCATATTTCTCCATGAACTAAGATTTTTTAAAAATGTATTTGCCATTAAGTGTGATTGAATTTCTGTCCTTGTCTTGGAAGATGTGATCACCAAAATTATTGCTAATAAAAAACAGTTATTTATTAACATTTTAAAATTCCATGTTCAGTATGAATTGGGTGCCATGTCCAGGCATTAAAGAAGTGTAATCAAAATCACAGTGGTAATAACTGACATTTAGGCGGAACAGAATTCTCAAAAGACTCTCCAACCACGTGAAAAAGAATGTTTCCTATTACTAATATTAAGAGAAACACAAATCAAAATATCTCTGAGGCCACGGATATCGATGACAAAAATAAAGGCCCCATATAAACCAAAATACTTGTAACATCACTTTTTGTTGTGGCAGAAAACTAGGCCCATCGATTGGGCAACTGCTGAACCAGTTGTAGTTCATGACTAGGTATATTACTGTGCTATTTAAAAAAACACAAAAATACATATGAACTGATGAAGAGGGAAGGAGGCAGAGTCAAGAAACCAGTCTACACAGTGTAACACACAATGGAAAGGGAAAGAACAGCAACAAAATCATTTAAACATTTTATTCCTTTTTTTTTGAGAGTCTGGAAGTTGTTCTTGAGAAGGGTCTGTGTTGTATGAAAACACGTTAGAGTGGCATCCCCACCCCCCCTCCCCGACCTGCCTTGGCCCCAAGAGGTCTCATTAATTAATTAATTAGTGTTGTGTTGTTGGGTCTACGTTCTAAGCATTACTTGAGGTTTTTTTATACGTGTCGAGTTCTAATGAATTTTTTTTCACTTCAAAAATGGTCCCACAGACATTAGTGACCCCTGAGGGCCTTATTCACCATTTTGCATACCTCAGGTTGGCTCTCCCTGTTTATAGGCTGGCTCTGTGGGTTAAGTGTCTGTCGTCACCACTAGTTTCATCAGTACCCTTTGGCAAGAAGTCACATAGGAAATCTCTTTGTGCGCTGGTTTTTTGCCATTTCTGATATGTCTGTTTCACAATAGTCTGGTGAAGCTTACTGTATACTAATCCTGTCTTTTTATAATGATACCCTCTTTTCTCTTCATGCATTAATTTTCATATGGATCTTGTTCTCAAATGAAAAACATTTTTATAATAAGCTACTTGTGTGTAAAACTAAAATTCTGATTTAATAAGTAATAATTTAATCATAAAAACCCAACCTGTTGTAGTGCTGTTTCTTAGACTCTTGAGTTTCCATCCTTGAACCAGTGTGTTGAATTATTTTGTTTTTTCACTTGTTACCCTTCAGTGTAGGGATATAAATAATAAATTGCTTTTGTTAATATAATTCCCAAGGGCCTAAATCTGGTGAAACTAGGAAATAGCTACTGGCCTAGAAAGGAGGATAGTCCTGTGACTTTTTATTTTGAAATTTTTCAAAATTTGTCCTAGGAAAGGAAGTGTAATAGAGTAGGAAGAGTCCTGGACTGAGATGCTGGGCACTGCCG
>JAQQSK010005284.1:0-14977 GCA_028658325.1 Potorous gilbertii
CCTGAGGCTGGTGAGTGGGAGCTGTCAGAGAAGGGGCCCCGAGGCTGGTGAGTGGGAGCTGTCAGAGAAGGGGCGCCGAGGCTGGTGAGTGGGAGCTGTCAGAGAAGGGGCCCCGAGGCTGGTGAGTGAGCTGTCAGAGAAGGGGTCCCTGAGGCTGGTGAGTGGGAGCTGTCAGAGAAGGGGCCCTGAGGCTGGTGAGTGGGAGCTGTCAGAGAAGGGGCCCTGAGGCTGGTGAGTGGGAGCTGTCAGAGAAGGGGCCCCGAGGCTGGTGAGTGGGAGCTGTCAGAGAAGGGGCCCTGAGGCACCTTACGAAGATGAAGTAGCCAGGCTTGGCAGCAGATTGGATGTGGAGAGCGGGAGAGGTAGTGAGGGCTTGGAGAGGACAGTAGGTGGGCACCTGGGGAGGGTGATGCCACCCTGGACACTAATAAGGAAGTTTGGACAGGGGGAGGAGAGGAAGGGTTTAGGGGGAAAGATAAATGAGTTTAGCTTTGGACGTGTTGAGTTTAAGACGTCTTCAAGATACCTAGTTTGAGATGGCCGATAGGCAGTGGGAGATGCAAGAGTGGAGGTCAACAGAGAGGTTAGGGCTAGATAAGTATGTTTAAAAGACATCTGCACAGAAATGATAATTGAACTCATGAGAGCTGATGATGTCACCAAGTGAAATAGTATGGAAGGAGAAGAGAAAACCCAAGACAGAGCCCCCATGGTTAGAGGGTGTGAACTGAGCAAGGATCCAGCCAATGGGACCAGAAAGGACCAATCTGATAAATAGGAAAACCAAGAGAGAGTGATGTTCTCAGAACCTGAAGAGGGTGTTCTGTAGTGTCAAAGACAGCTGAGAGATCAAGACGAATGAGGATGGAGACAAGACCATTGCATTTGGCAGTTAAGAGATCATTGGGCTTTTTAGAGGGAATGATGAGACCAGAAACCAGATTATAAGGGCTCAAAAAGAGAGTGAGAGGAGAGGAAGACGGGTACCTATTATTGACAGCCTCCCAAGGAGTTTCGCCATAAAGGGCAGAAGAAATGCAGGATAATGGTGGGCATGAGAGAATCAAGTGAAGTTCGTTTTATCATTTGTAAGCAGTAGGGAAGGAGCCAGTAGATCAGGAGAGATTGAGAAGTGATAGAGAGGGGGACAAGATGGAATAGAATCCCTTGTGCAAGTAGAAGGGTGAGCCTCCATAGGGGATAAGGCCACCTCTTAACGTGAAATGAGTGAAGGAGGAAATCGCAGATAGTAACAGAGTGATAAGGTGGAGGAGGTGGAGGAAGAAAGAGCTCACAGTGAAGGGCCTCGGGTTTTGTGTTTTTTTCTGGGACAAGGTTCTCAGCTGATAAGGGGGGAGAGGAAGAATCAAGGAAAGTTTGAGAAGGGATGAAGAAAAACTTTGCAAGAGCTCACTGTGGAGAGTGAGTTGATAAGGTATAGTGGGATTACCTAGCAGCAATAAGAACCCAATGAGGTTGTGTAACATAAATTTGTCCTGGACCCGGTCAGAATGGTTGTATGACTTCCTTCACTTTCATTCAGCAGCAGGTATGTAGGAGTGAAGGAAGTAAAGGGCAAAGCAGAGGGTGGGGAGAGAATAATCCAAGACTGAGGCTTGGCTAGGTACATTTGGTGATATAAAAGTGCCAGGGACTCCAGAGGAGAGGATAATATAGAGTTTAATTGGTTCACCAAGGGCTGAAGATAGGGAAAAGAGCAACTAGTGCCTGGAAAAGAACTGAGGGGTTGAGGGATTGGAGGGCATAATTTGGAGGAAGAGCAGGATTTACTTGGTTGGTTCTTTGTCATCCTTTGTCTTCAAAGAGAATCAAAACGACATCACCATGATAAAGTGAAATTTTAGTGTGTTTGCCTATGGCTGATCAGAGCTTGGAATGCTCTACCACAAGTTGGGCACAGATAGGAATATTTGAAGTGGA
The DNA here is from genome assembly GCA_028658325.1 of Potorous gilbertii. NCBI lineage: Eukaryota > Metazoa > Chordata > Mammalia > Diprotodontia > Potoroidae > Potorous > Potorous gilbertii. The sequence continues at coordinate 1,942 of JAQQSK010005284.1, forward strand.
TATCCCAATTTTGTGCATCCTGTGTTTACTTTGTACTGTCTCAATTCTGCTTTGCTCATAGAGCACAGCACCCTTTCTAATGTGGGCATGCCATGCTGAGCAGTCCTGTGCCAGTGTCTCCATGTTGCACAATCAAATCCAAAGTTCTTGAGAGAGACCTTGACAGTGTCTTTGTATTGCTTCTCCTGGCCACCATGTGATTGCCTGCCCTATGCAAGTTCTCCATAAAATAGTCTTTTTGGCAAGTGTACATTTTGCATTTGAACAACATCCATCAGAGTTGCACTCTCTGAAGCATAGTTTGAATACTTGGCAATTCAGCTCGAACAAGGACAGTGTCTGGTCCTTTCTCCTGCCGGGTGATCCTCAGAATCTTCCTAAGACAGTTCAAGTGGAAGCAATTCAGTTTCCTGGCATGGCACTGGTAGACTGTCCATGTTTCACAAGCATAACAATGAGGTCAGCACAACGGCTCTGTCCATCTTCATAGATTATGGTCAAATAAGAGAATTTCTGAATCACAGAAATTATTGATTAAAGTTATTATTCTTATGGAGGTGGTGCATCCGTGGCAAAACTAAGTGTGTAACCATCTTTGTGTGTGGCTAAGGTAAAAGAGCAGGTCATAGGAAGTGAGTAGGTTGAGGAACTAAATGGTTAGGGCATACATCATAATAATTGTCTCCTGTGATTCTCACAGCTACTCTGTGAGGTAGGTACTACCCGTGTTTTCCTTCTCATTTCAGTGTAACATACTACTGCCTCTCCTTAATTTTTTTACATTGACATAGCTTGGGTCTCTGCATGTTATCTCATTTGTTTCTACTAGACCTGCTGGGCAAGTAGGACAGGTAATCTTAACTCTATTTTATAGATCGGGAAGAGAGACAATAGAGGGCTGGCCTTTAGGGCTGGAGGCTGAGGCAAACTAGAATTGTGGCCAGAGGCAAGTTAATTACCCTTTCATTGTCTCTGCTCTTCTTTATGTCATTTGCAGGTGATTAACTGCTTTTACATATCAAAATATATACAAAATGCATTTATATATATTTTGTACTTATCTGAATAAATGTGGAAGGTCAAAAATAGGGGAGGATTTCCCCTCAATAGCCAGTCAGAAAGTACCTATAAAGTTCTTACTATGTTCAAAAGGCACCTAACTAGAAAAAAAATAAAATAAAACCAATCCCTGCCCTCTTGGGGAGATAACATGTGAATATTTAGATCCATACAAAATATATTTAGAGTAATCCGACAGGGGAAGATGGATTTGGAGGAAGGAAGATCATCAGGAAGGGCCTCCTGCAGAAGGTAGGCTTAGGGCTGTCTGGAAAGAAGAGGCTGAGGTGTGGGCACAGAGTATTTGAGGCATAGGGTTCAGACAGGGCAAAGACATCAAGTTGGAAGTTGGACCTGACAGGTCAGTATAATGAGATCATAGAATGCCTGAAGGAGGGCAAGGTATAAAAAGACTACAAAGGTAGGATTATGAAGAGCTTTGAATGCTAAAAGACTTTATATTTGGTCCTGGTGATAATTAGGTCCATGGGATCTTACTGAGCAGGGGTGTAACATGGTCATACATATGATTTGGAACAATGACCTTGGCAACTGGGTGGAATGGAGAAAGACTTAAGGCAGGGAAAAAGTAAGGTCCTTGTGAGCAAGGACAGTTTCATTTTTATCTCTGTATCACTAGGACTCTAGAATATCACTTTCTCCCGAGACTTAAAGGTGAGCATTGCACAGAGGGCCATGGAATGGTGGATATAGTCACACTATAATGTATAATCAGCAAGGAACTCCAAAGAACAGGAGCAAAGGACATCATCAAAGAAATCTATGACAGAAAGAGAAGATGGGCTGATTATATGGGGAGGGCAAGGGATCCAGATGACTCCATTAATAAACTGAGGATGTCACAAATATCGAAGAGGGCCTCTGGCACTTTGGGTGGGCTCTCTATGTGATATGTACCAGAATTTCACAGGATGGGAAGGCCTAGATGAGTTTCAATCCTCATTATTGGAGTGAACTCACAAAATAATTGCGATCACAGATACATTTGAGTGTCCCTGAGACCTAGAACATCCTTAATAAATGATTATTAAATTAATCTCCATCACTAGAGTGAATTTCCACATTAGGAGTTCCTGACAATGTTGAAATCATACGTCTCCACCAACAACTAAAAAAAGTTTTAAAATAATTTTTTAAAAAACAGCTTTAGCAAGGTTAGCAACTGATTGAAGGTTGGTGGGTTTTTTGTTTTTTTTAATACTAGTAGGACTGAAGGGCCAGGTTTTGACAAGTCCCCAACCTACAAAGGAGATGGATGTGGGTGGTACCTTCCGAGTCAGAAGACCCAAATTCAAATCCTGCATCTGGCACTATGTCTGTGACCTCTTGTCACAGTCATGTCACGTCTTGTCATCTCTCTGGACCAAATGTAAAAAACTGATAAAAGACTTTTGAATTAAACAAAGCTTTCAAATACACAGTTTCATTAGAGTGACAGTCAAAAACTCAATTTCAAGAAATTGAGAGAAGTGTAAGGAAAAGGAGTAAAGTCATAGTGTAGACAGCTATTTCTAGGAACTTAGCAGTGAGATGGAAAAATGAAGGACAATAACTTGATGAGGTCATGTGGTTAAATGATTTTTCTAGGCTAGGAAAGACTTGAACATGTTGTATGGAAGTGTGTGGGTCAGAGACCACTAACTCAAATGAAATCAGAGACTTCTCAAGGTAGAAACAAAGCAGCAAGATTTTATTACAATATCACGAAAAAGGGCATCGCCTCTCTAACAGATAGGAGAGTGAGGCAATTACAGAAGGCAAAAATAGAGATTATGTAGCCCTAACTCAGATTCCTTCCCCCCCCCCCCTCCCGCACTGGCCTTTTATTCCCATTGGCTGGGAGGCAGGTTCACAATCTAAATGCAACAGTCTACCCTGGGAATAGGGAACAAGGAAGCAGTGGAATAACCAATAGGCATTATGTTGATGTGGCAACCCAAGGGGGGTTATGCTGATATGGGAACCCAATGGGGGTAGTTTAAATTTCATATTCCCAAAAGTTGCATGATTTCTGGGAAACCGAAATTTAGGCCTAACCATCTATTAAAAAGAAGTCTTCACTAACTTCATTCCATTCAAGAGCATGTAATCAAGGGCCCTCAGGATTAACCTTGGCAAGAAGGACCAGCCTGTGTTGACCAGACCATTGGCCAGTTTTGAACAGCTTACGTAAAAGGGGGTAAAAGCTAAAAGGCAGTGACTTTTTAGACTTGATTATAGGACTAAGAATGTGCAAAGAGGAAAGTGAAGCCAGAGCAAAGGTGATGGACCTAGACAAGAGGAAAGGATGGAAGGACTGGAGATTATAGTGAAGGTCAGGAAAAGGTTTAGAAGGAAGCACAGGGAGAGATGGAAGAACAGGAGATTTTGATTAGAGGAATTTTGATTAGGAATTTTATCGTTCATTATCATTAGGGTTGTTCAACATTGTGTGATGTTAAGGCTTAAGGTACTACCACTTCTGTGGAGAGAATGGAGATGGAGGTCATGGGAGTTGAGATGGATGAACCTTAGTTCAATACCAGGGGAGTTAAAGGGACATCATCATGACTCCTGAAGGTCCCAAGTTTGAAGATGGGTTGGAGTGGAGAGGGACAATTATGAGCCTGGTAATGAAATGAGAATGAGAAAAATTGAAAGTAAGCTAGAGCCAGGTAGATGGCAGCAACAAGAATCTGTACTGGTTGATATAGACTGATAAAATAAACCTCAAAGGAGAAAGGTTCTTGAGTGACCCCACTCAGAGGAGCCTTGGAGAACTAGAAGTATGCCAGTTTTTCCTGGCTCAGTGTGTTGGGGAGGAAGGAGAAATGTGAGAGAAGGAGCAGTACACACTGGAAAGATCTGTCTGTGACTATCATGATAAATAACTGAAAGACTTCAGAACTCTGATGGAGGCAATGATCAGCCAGCTATGATTCCAGGGGACAAATGAAAAATGCCCCTTACCTCCTGACAGAGAGGTAATAGACTAAATATGCAGAACAAGGCACATTTTTAGATTTGGCCGACATGGGAGTTTGTTTTGCCTGACTCCTCATGTTTGTTTAAAGGGGCTTATGTTCATGTTTCCCCTCCTCTCTTCCTGGGAGGTGGTAGAAGTAAGGAGAGAGATAGTGAGAGAATGAGAGTAAATGCTTGTTAATTGAAATAAGATAAACTTAATTTTTAAAAATTGTGTCAGGCAAACAAAAAAAAGGATGAAAGACCAGCATTAAGAGAAGTTTGTTAATGATAAAGGGAGGGATGCAGAGGGCTCAGTGGAAGGAGAAGTTAGAGAAAGGTAGGACCTGGGGAGAAGGAGGGCTTATCAGGATAGTGATTAGAATATGGAAGCTGTACTAACCATTAGTTAGAGAAAAGGCAGGATGTGATAATGGCAAATAAAGAATCTAAAACTCCTTTTGTAGGATGGCTTACTTTCATGTGGGGAGAATAAGAGATGGTTGCTTGGATCAGGTCAAACCTCAGCTGGGCCTGGAAAGATGAGAGGTCATTAGGAGAGATACGGAGGGAGTGTGTTCCAGGCACAGGAAATACCAGGAGGACTTTGCAGAGTATTATCAGGAAATAGTTGTATGGGTCATAGGAGGGTGAATAAAAGGGTGTGGAAGGGAAAAGTATTAGGTGTGTTTGAGGTGTACTAGGAAAAAAAGCCTGGCTTGAACAGAAGGTTTGAGGTGTGAAAAATAAGTTTGAAATAAGATAATTGAGGGCTTTATATGCCAGACTTAGGAGTTCAGGCTTAAGACAAGGGACCTCTTTAAATAGTAGAGTGACAGAAATAGAGCATGACTTGAGGAAAGCAGTACTTTTGAAAAATTCATTTGGAAGATGTAATTAATGTGCTGAGGCAGCTAGATGGCTCAGTGGATAGAGTATTAGGTCTGGAATCAAGAAGATCTGAGTTCAAATCTGGCCTTAGACATTTACTAGCTTGGTGACCCCGAGAAAGTCACTTAACCTCTCCTTAATCCAGTGGAGAAGGAAGTAAACCACTTCGGTGTTTTTGCCAAGAAAACCCTGTAGACAAGAATGGCCTGATAATGGTCCACAGAGTCACGAAGATTCAGAAATGACTGAACAACTGAACAAGTAATGCACGGAGTGTGTTGGGAGTTGGAAGAAGCATGGACACAGATTAACTGGGAAGCTGCTTTAGTGACAAGTGAACCTACATTGGGGTAGTGCTAGACTGAAAAATGTTTATTTTTGGAAAGGACTTTTAGGACATTTAGCCCAACCTATACTTGAACAAGAATTCTCTTTACAGTATAGTTGAAAATTAGTCATCAGAAATGGACAGTGGATGGAAAGAGAGGAACATTGAGTAGGTCAGTGTCACTGAGTTGTAGAGTACAGGAAAGGGAATCAAAGTGGAAGGAAGGAGCCACGTTGTGGAGAGTATTAAAGGGTGAACAATAGGTGATAGGCAGCTACTGTAGTTAAAGTGAAGGGGAAGGGGTGACATGGTCATACCTGCATGTTAGGAAGATGATGCTGGCAGCAGAGTAGGAGATGGACTGGAATGAGGAGAGACATGAGGCAGGGAGAACCTCCAGAAAGAGAGCACAGTAGTCCAATGAGGTAGTAAGGGTCTGTACCTGGGAGGTGGGAAGGAGGCAGAGCCCTGAGGTGTTACAATTGACAGAACTGGGCAGCAGATTGGCTATAGGATGAGGAGTCGAGGATGACACCAAGGGTATGAGCATGAAGGATGAAGGGCGTCGGAAATGGAGAACTAGCCTCAGAGGCAGGAAGAGCTTGGTTCAGGTCCCATGGCTGACAGGCTGTGTGACTCTCACCAGATCTAGCAATATCTCAGCACCCCAGGCAACTCTAACATTGTATGTTGTAGAGTGGGTGCTGATCCGTAGGCAATGACTTATACCAATGAAATTCAGAGGTACAATTCAAAAATAAAAATAAATCTTCCAGTGCCTATCACAGTCCTTTGTGCAGGTGATAAGTCTTTAATTAATGGCTGCTGAATACCAGAATATCAGAGACAGATTGTTATTCTTTGGTATTTAGGCTCAAGAATGTTCTCACTTTTGCCCATTATTTTGTAAATTCAGAAAAGAGTGCAAAAGTTGTAAAACAGCAAATCAGTGTGTTACATGTATTATATATAGGCAATAATCAGTGGTAGCTTGGCCAGCACAATTCAATGACTGAAATATCTTTAGCATACGTCTTTTTCTCTGAAAATTGTTATTTCGTACGATTAACCTTCTTGCTATGTTGACAACATTATCATATGATATGTGATTAGATCTTTAGTGAATTTTATAAAATATGAAATTTTGTAAATTTTTGGTAATGCTTTCTTTAGCTGGTGGGTCAGTCTGGCACTGAAGCTTATAAAATATGACCAGGTGGGTGTGGGTATGGGTTTGTGTTTGTGTTATTTGCTTTGAAACCTAACATGAATAGGTTGAAGTCAGGTTTAATGAGTGAAAAGTGCACTCACATGGAGGACTGTATTCCAGTAATTTATGACAAGACTGAGAATCCCAGATAAATGAAAACATGGAGAAGAAAAACTGAAAGATGTTGAAAGATAAATGTGACCCTAACAGCTGTCCAAAAGGAAGTGTTAATGATAAGAATTAGATATCCCTGCCTGAAATGTGCCCCTTCCTTACCTGTTTCTGGATTCCCTAGTTTCCTTCGTGATCCAACTCAGGTACCCTTATTGATCCCCCTGGCTGCTAGTGGGTTCCCAAAAAAACAGCTTGATACCTGACTTGTATATATACTTGTCTGCCATGGCTAGGTGTTAGGCTCCCCAGCAACAGGGATTGTTTCCCTCCTTTACAATACTAATAATAACAACTACTAGCATTTAGATATAACTTGGCATATATACCAGGCACTGTTAAATGCTTTACATTAATTACCTCATTTGATCCTCACAACAACCCTGGAAGGTAGGTACTATGGTCATCCCAGTTTTACAGTTGAGGAAACTGAGGCAAACAAGTGAAGTGACTTGCCCAAGGTCATACAACTAGTAAGTGTCTGAGGCTGGATTTGTATGAAGGTTTTCCTGACTATAGGCCCAGTGTTCTGCACACCTAGCCACCTTGATGGACGCCTTTCACAGGACAACAGCATTTTCTTGTTACCCTTACATTTAGCCAATACAGGTTTCCATTGTTCTATTGAGTATAACAACAAATGCCAGAGAAGTGTGCCAGGCAAAGGCAGTTCTAAAGAGGTTTTTATCTGTCACAATATATAAGCTGTGATCCTACTCTCTCGGTAACCAAGACTATCCAAGGGCCTCTTTTATGACCTTTTTATCCTGTATATTTCATAGTTAAATTTCCAAGCTTAGAATTGAAACAAAACATGGATTTTTTTTTCTGTCTGCTCCTCAGGATGCAAAGTTGCCTTTCATTTCTATTTGAAATCCCTAAGTGTAACTCACTTGAAGAGAAGGAGGCTGGCCAGCTGCTGAGGCTAAGTCCTCAGAGTCCCACCTGTACGGTCCAGGAACTGTGTTTAAGGCACAATGAATGACCTGCCTAGATGCAAAGAGGGAAGTGCAGAGTACATGGCAGTAATCTGATTGTTTGAGAGGGAGTATGAAAGAAAGGATACAGATTGAAAATTAATGTATGGAGTTTGAGGAAGAGCCTGACTTAAAAAGAAGGTTTAGGACATAAAAGAGCAAAATATAAGGTTGGAATATCAGATTACTGAGGACTGCATTCCAGACAAAGATGTTTAAACTCTAGAGAGAGGACTCTTGTAAGCTTCTGGAACGACATGAAACGTAACACAGTGCTGTGCTTTAGAAAAATTAATACTTCAGTAATCAAGCAACATACAAGGTTTATGAGAGTGGCCACAGAAAATTTAATGAAAAAGTTGGTATGGTGGTGCAGGTATGAATTAGTAATGGACCTCATGTGGGGGTGGTGGTAAGAAAACTAAAAATCAGAATTGGATGGGAAGCCCAGAGAACATGTAGCCCAACCTGTACCTGAAGGAGAAGCCCCTTTTCCTGTCACTGTTGTTGGTCCTTCATTTTTGAAGAGGACCAGTGACTTGCCTGCAAACTGGATTTCTGTGAGGCTGGGCTGCACAGATCCTCTGCCTCACTCTCCCTTCCAGAGTCATTGAAGTCCAGTGGACAACAAAAATCAGGGTGACCAGGGATATCCTGGGATGCAGGGGCTAACCTTGGCCTCTGATATCTGACCAAGCTCTAAGCACTCCTGCTTCAGCCACCTTCATGTCCATTGGAACAAATGGTTTTCATTTACCCATTCTGCTGGGGGAAGTTTTCACATGCTTAGGGTAGGCATCCCCCTAACTCACTGACAGGTTTGAGGCCTGTTGCTTACCTTCAGCCTGGTTTAACCTGCCTGCTGAGATGGTTTTACTGAGATGTGGTTGCTGCATATGCTATAGCTTCTTGGAGCCACAAGTGAGAGTTGGGTGAAGGTGAACACTGAAGGTAGATGAGCAGGCCTGAAAAGGACTCAGCACACCCTTATACCAGAGGTGGTCGTCCTCCCTGAACACCCCATTCACTCACCTCCCCTTTACTATATACCTGGACAAGGGTCATCAGAAATAGGAGAGGCTATCCTGAAGCTCTTTTGCAGACCCCTAAATCTATAATTTAGGTGGTAATTGGACCTCTGGTCCATTCTGATAAAGGAAATTCATGCGTGAGCCTTTGGCTGAAAGGGACAAGCACCACTAGAAAGAATTACCTCAATTTGGTTTCTGTTTTCTCTGCTAAGGAGAATTATCTTCAGGTCAGGAATTGTAACATAAAAGCGATGAACTACAAACCAAACAGAGGAAGAAATGATAGAAAAACATCCAGTCTCCATAAATTCCTTCAGTTCAGGGCAAAGAGCCCGGACAAAATATATGCCAGGCTCCTCAAAGACCTTGTAGACATGGTTGCTGAACTTGGAAAAATGGAGAAAAAATGAGAGCAGGAATGAAGACAAGCAAATGTTAATGATTTTTAAAAACTGTGACATGATGGGAAGATAGTCAGACTTGGGGTCAGGGAACCCAAGTTCAGCTTTTGCTTCTAAATCAAGTTCAAATCCAACCTCAGCCACTTGACACTTACTAGCTGTGTGACCTTGGGCAAGTCATTTAATCCCAATTACCCTGCCTTCCCACCTCCACCTCCCCACAGAAAAAGGCATGAGCCTTGTGATCATGGGCAAATCATATACCTCTTCAGGTCTCAGTTTTCTTAACAGTAAAATGTGGATAACACCTAATATTTATTGTGAAGAAAGCACTTTCTAAACCTCAAAGAACAGTTACTATTATAACTATAAGCCAGTAATTTTGACTTTCTTGTTTGTCAAAATTCTAAAGGGGCAGTTTGTGAGTACTTAGGAAAAAGAAGCAACAATGACTATAGACATCATGGCTTTATGAACATTTCATGCTGTAATAACCTCCTTTCCCTAACTGTTGTAGTAGATCTGGGAATGCCGTAGACATAGTGCTGGAGGCCAGGCTGAGTCAGGCCAGCCTGATGGTATAGCAATTATCAAAAAAGAAGACAATCAGTCAACAAGCATTTATTGTTTATCATGTGCCAGGCACTGCACTAATCCCTGGGGATACAAATCCAGACAAATCCCAAGAGGCTTACATTCTAATGGGAGAAGACAAACATAAATGGGTAACATAAAAAAGTCAGACCAGGTTCCTAGGTATGAGCATGGTGTCCTGGTCCAGAAAAAAAGAGATGGTTCATCTGGGACCCTTTCCCAAAATGCAGGTTCCAAGAAGAACTCACCAATGGGAGAAAGGGCCCACAGAAGTAGTCAGGAGGCAGCTGAGGCATGGTGGCACAGTCTGGAAAGTTTACTTAGTCATAGTATGGGAAGGGTACTCAACAATGAGATAGCAATGGTTCAAGTAGACAGTGACCCTCTCATCTTCATACGTTCATAGAAATGCATCTAGTCAACTGATGTCAGATGGGTATAGTAACTAGATTGGCAGTGGGATGTCCTTCAAGTCTGAAGGGCACTGACTTTTTATGGGTTGGCCTTTTTATGCCCCAAGCATCCAAGAAACTACATTGGTTTCTGATTTTGAACCATTTAGTAGTGCCAAAGACTTTGACCATCAATAACTTTTTTTTCTAGGTATTCCAAAAACAAGCCTGATTGTCTAGGGGCACTGCCATTCCTGGGAGCACTAGAGGTTGTCTCCACCAAGGTGAGTGTAGAAAGAGTGGTCAGGGTGGTAGCCAGTGGCTTGACTTGATTGTCATATGCCCCTTTTTGTCTTTTCATCAGGGAGACTTGCTGCTGACCCAGTGGTGGTAGTTAGTTGGCAGCTGGTATTGCAGGCGGTGGGAATGGCAGCCCTCGATAATAGTTGCAGGGAAGGCTAGAAACAGAGGCAGATAGTGGCCTGGGGAAGCATTGCTGTTCCAGGGGTTCTTAGATTTACCTATCATGGCATTTGGAATCCAAATGAAGGACATTAAAAAGCTGAAGTACATCCAGAAAATGTTATTTGTGAAAGTACATGTCATGAAGATTAGTTGAAGGAAATAGGAAATTTACTATAATATTTAGCTATACCAGGTGTCTTCATATATCTGAAAGGACAGGTCTGTGAAATAGGAATTAGTTGTTTTTTTGTTTTTGAGGGTTTTTTTGCTTGTTTTGTTTGTTTCAAAGGACAGAACTTGGAACAATAGAAAGAAGTTGCAGAGAAGATTTTGGTTCAGCAGAATATCCTGACCTCTGTCCAAAAGTAGAATAGCCTCCCTCAAGTTCAGGAGTTCCCTGTCACAGGACGGCTTTAGGCAGTAGCTAGATGAGAACTTGTAATAGATGTTGGAGGCAAGTTTTCTTTCCAAGTACATTTGTACGAGGTGAACTCTGAGGTCTTTTCAAATTGTGTGAATCTTATGATTTTATGTTCATGAATACCCACTCCCTAGTCCCTAAAGTTTTAATCATTCCATCTTGGACCCCACATTCCTTGACTGGAGCAGTAGATAGAACACTAGACCTAGAATCAGGAAGACTTGAGTTTAAATGTGACCTCAGACACTTACTAATTTTGTGACCTTGGGCAAGTCACTTAATCTCCATTTGCCTTAGTTTTGATAACAGCAATACCTGCCTCCCAAGGTTATTTGAGGATAAAATAAGATAATACTTATAAAGTGCTTAGTCGGTCCTCCATAAATGTTAACTCTTATTATAATAACTATTGTTATATTCTAACAGGTGCTGTGACGGAAGTCTAGTGTAGATTTTTAAAAAACAACATGGATATTCATTAGTATAATTATCACCATCATCAGTATCATTTTTTGAAAGTTCTTTTTACCTTAAAGATAGAGTTCATATAGAAACAGGTCAGGAACATTGCAGTTCTTTTTTATTTTATTTTTCATGTTCTGTGGACTATAGCAAAAATGGATAAAATAGCTGCTTTTGTAGTTGAATTGCAGTATTAGGATCTAAAGGCATCTTCTGTAGGGTCAGTTCCAGTATTTCCAACACAGGACAAAAAGGAGAACATGCACCTCGTCCTGTTCCCGTGTGATGTTAATACCCTTTGCAAGGTCTATTATCATAATAATCATTGCTAAGTAGTAATAACATGCCATAACATTCTCTCTACAACCTCTGTCAAACCCACAGAACATGTTTGTTTTCTTAAGACTTTAAACAACTCTGAGGTACCACCTCACACCTATCAGATTGGCTAACGGGACAGAAATGGAAAATGATAAATGTTAGAGAAGATGTGGGAAAACTGGAACAATAATGCATTGTTGATGGAGTTGTGAACTGATCTGGCCATTCTGGAAAGCAATTTGAAACCATGCCCAAAGGGCTATAAAACTGTGTTTATCCTTTGATCCAGCAATACCACTCCTAGATCTGTATCCTGAGATCATAAAAAAGGGAAAAGGACTCACATGTACAAAAATATTTATTGCAGCTCCTTTTCTTGGTGGCAAAGAATTGGAAAATGAGAGGATGCCCATCAATTGGGGAATAGCTGAACAAATGAATAGCTGAACAAGTTGTACTATATGAATGTAACACTATTGTGCTATAAGAAATGATAAGGGGGGGGCGGAGCCAAGATGGTGGAGTAGAAAGACTCACTTTTACTAGCTCCGAACCCACAGCCCATGGATTTCCTGTAAAAAGAACTCCTGACAAATTCTGGAACAGTGGAAGCCGCACAGCAACACAGTGAAGGAAATTTCCGTTGCAGAGAGCCCTGAAAAGCCGACCCCAGGGGTCCATCACGCCCCAGAGGGGAGCGGAGCCCAGCCCTCCCCTGCCCTGCCCGGGCTGCGTGGCACTGAGAGGAGCGAGCAGATCCAAGCAGGCTTCAGGGACCATAATCGCCAGCGGCCGCAAAGGTCCCTCCACCCACAGACGCACAGGTCAGTGAGAGAGACAGACTGAGAGGGGAGCGGGGTATCTCTGAGACTCGGACCCCCTCGGGAGGAAGTCTCTGCGGCCGAGGCAGAGGCAGCTTCGGCCAGAGGCTCCCAGAGCAGGCAGGAGCTTAGCAGCAGCTCCATGACAAAAGATCTCTGCATAAACCCCCTGAAGGAACTGAGCCTGAGAGGCGGCCCTGCCCCCACCTGAGCACCAGCAGATAAGCTCCCATTGAAGAGCAGTCAGGCCTGCTGCCAAAAGCCCTGAAGCTGGGGAGCAGCATTTGAATCTCAGACCCCAAGCACTATCTGGGGGAACCTAGTCGAGGGTGGAGAGGAATCTCAGAAGTCAAGTAACTGGCTGGGAAAATGCCCAGAAAAGGGAAAAAAAATAAGAGCATAGCAGGTTATTTTCTTGAGAAGATGATTCCGCCATTCCTTTCTGACGACGACGAAGAGATCTGCTTACCATCAGGTAAAGACATAGGAGTCAAAGCCTCTGTATCCCAAATATCTGAAATAGATACC
>JAQQSK010005285.1:0-14976 GCA_028658325.1 Potorous gilbertii
TAAAATCTTAATTTTAAGGAAGTGATTGTAGAACATTTATAAATAAATAAAATTAAAAAAATAAAAAAAATGTAAACAAAAAAAAATAAAAATTGTGATTCCCAGAAAAAAAAATATAAAAAAAAAAAATTTGGAGTTCCAAATTCTCTCCTTCCCTTTTACTCCTCCTCCACCTTTTGAGAAGTCAAACAATATGTTAATTATAATGTGAAGTCATGCAAAACATATTTCCATATTAACCAGATTGTAAAAGAAAACATAAGGTATCATGTTATAATGGGAAAAGGAACATGGTTAGGAAACCCACATTCAGGTCCTGACACTGGACAGATCATTTACTCTCTCTGATCCTCATTTTCCCCATTTGTAAAATGGGAAATAATACTTGCTGCAAGACGGTTGTGAGGAAAAGATTTTGTAAAATGTTACATGCTATATAAATGTGATATTTCTTATTAAAATTACTTTCAAAAGTAATGGGATTTTAAAATTAGCCATAAACTTCTGAATCTTTCTATCCAACTACATTTTTAAGAACTGTTATAAAAAAGAATATTTCTGATAATAGTCTGTCATGTATTTATTAAGCACTTAGCTATATTCTAGGCATGCAGTATATATGCCACTTTCTTTCTTCTGCTACTACCTGGTGAAAACTTCTATTCCCTCTTGCTTGAAGTAGCTTGCTACTTGGCCTGTATTATCTCCAGTCTCACCCCACTCTTTTACATCCTCCACTCCTAAGTCATAGGTCTGGCCCCAACAACTCCCTTAATTCAATAAATTATTAACTAATTTAATTAATTAACAGGTTAAATAAATCCAGTGGTTCACTTTTACCTCCAGGATCAGGAATATTATCCTCTGTCATTTTAAACCTTTAATAATCTGGTCCCTTCCTACCTTTTCGGTCTTCTTGTACCATATTCTCTTCTCTCTATTTATAGTCCAGTAGTAGTAGTAGCTGTCTTGTTCAAAGCCCCATGTCCTGACTCTGCCTTTTCCCTTGGTGTTCTCCGTGCCTGAAATGAACTTTCTCCTCATTTCCATCTTCTGGTTTCCCTGGTTTTCTTCAAGCCCATGTCTTGCCTTCTGTGGAAGGGCCTTCACAAGGTCTCTCCTTCCCCTCTCCTGCTACTATTGAAACACCACCCCTTCCCCTGAGAATGCCTCTCATTTACACTGTATCTATTTTGTGTATGTTTTCTCCTTTATTAGATTGTGAGCTCCTTGAGGGTAGGGACTGTGTTGTTTTTCTTTGTTTCCCCAGCTCTTAGTATAATGCCTAGCTTATAATAGTTACTTAATAAATGCTTGCTGACTTTACTAGCTACTGAATCTTAAACTTTATTGTTTGATTTGCTTTCTGGTGGGATTGGGTGTTGTGTTATCAGCATCTTAGGTACGATAAGCAGAAGAAGAAGGAGAAGGAGGAGAGGAGGAGAAAGAGAAAGAGAGGAGGAGAGGAAGATGAAAAGAAAGAGAAGAAGCATTTATTAAGTGTTTACTATGTGCCAGGTGGCAGCTAGGTGGCTCAGCAGATAGAGTGCCAAACCTGGAGTCAGGAAGACTCATCTTCCTGGGTTCAAATCTGACCTCAGATTCTTACTGCCTGTGTGACCCTGGATGAGTCACTTAGCCCTATTTACCTCAGTTTCCTCATCTTTCGAATGAACTGCAGAAGGAAATGGCAAACCACTCCAGTATCTTTGCCAGGGAAACCCCAAATGGGGTCACAAAGTGTCAGACATGACTGAGTAACAACATTTGTCAGGCATTGTGCAATCAAATACAAGCAAAAAAGAAAGACAACCCCTACTCTCAAGGAACTTCTAATAGGGGAAGACAATACATAAAAGGGAGCTGAAAAAGGGAAGTTGAGGGAGAAAAAGGCCTTGTAGGAATATTATGGTGAAATCCAAAGAGTCAAGAGCAGAGCTGAAAGACCTGTGAAGGATGGCTAGCCCAGAGCCTTGCCTCCAAATCGAATTTCCAGAAAAAATACTCCAGTAGGAGGATGGAGCTGCAGGGGTGAAGGTAAGGTATCTTTCAAGATGACAAGGCAGGAGAATAAAGGACAGATCTTGGGGAGAAGTGAATATGGAAGAGTATATAACTAAAACAGTTCTCTTGATTCTGCCTTGTTAAAGCCTAAAAGGACTGAGTAAAATTTTGCTCTTGGTTTTTACATTAATTTTATAGTTTCTGTTTATTATAAAAATGAAAAATAAGAATTGTAAATTCATGGTTTCTACAGTATTATATCATCTTTGAAATAATTTCCTCGTGATAGTCCCAACAGATAGCAAGTAAATATTTTATGCTCACTTTATAGATGAGGAAACTGAGGGTCAAAACAAGTGACTTGTTTACAAGTCAAGGAATTTAGATTCCAAATCTAGAGCTCTCTGTAAACAGCTGGAACAGGGCCCCCATGGCGGGCTAATGGTGGGAAGTTTGGATCTGGTCTGTTTTAGCTTTTGAAAGCATACTGTGATTAATGTCTATGGAGTGCTCTGAGAGAGGCAGCCAGAATGCATTGGCTCCATAAAAGGAAACACTCGAACATGGTAGAGCTACCTCTGGAGCCACTGGCTCCAGACTTCACTACCTGGGTCGTTTAATTTCTCTTTCCCATCTGTAAAATGAAGAGGGTAGAGTAGGGATGATCCACTCAAAATCTTATTTTCCTTGTGAATAATTTGACCTGAGACAAAATTGTAAGCCCCTTGAAGGCAGGAACTCTTTCAAAATGGTGCTTAATAAATGCCTGTTGTTGATGTTATCTTTCTATCCCCAGCACCTAGCATATATCTGACACCTAGTAGGTTTTTAATTAATAAATGTTTATTGATTGATTAATTGATTGGTGGGGCCAGTGGTGTCAAAATCTGAAAGTTTGCTTCTATATTGGGTGAAAGCTTTTATTCTTCCTGAATGAGTTGTACGTGTTGGCATGTTATTATATTTTAGAGTAAGAGCTATGAATAGGGATTAGTATCCCTATTCTTAGGAGCTCCTTGAAGGCAGGGAGTATGCCTATATTTGTCCTTCTGTATAGTTCTAATGGAACATCTTATGTCTGGTTAGGGTGGAAAATAAAAACTCAAACCAAAACCAACAGCTTTTCAGAAGGTACTTCTCATTTTTCTTTCCCTCTCCTGTTTTTCCTCAGCTCACTTTCACCCCCCTCTTTAGCTTTGAAGCTCTAGCTGGAGGTTGAGACTTCCCCCTTCCCTCCTTCCCCTCCCTCTCCAGGCCCCTTCAGGTAATGAGTCTGAGCCCAGAAGCAAGGAATTCAATGACTAACTCTATCATCATCTTATCTTCGGCTCTATTTAAATAACTGATTCTAAAAATGAAACTTCCAGTGTGGCCCAGAAACCAGTAGTGGCACATGGTTGGTGGAGCCAGGATTAGATTACATTGTGCTTTTCTGTGTCCTGAGAAGTGTCTTTTAGCATCCAGCTCTGTCTGTCTATCTCTGAACCAGGGGAACCAGGTTGGGCAACTTCCCTATTAGCTTCTTGGTTGAAGCACATTGGGAATTCATACATTTTTAAAGCCAGTTAAATGCATGAAAAGAGAGCTTCTCCCTGCCCCATTTTGTTCTAATTAAAAAAAAAGTCTACCTTTCTTTTTCATCTATACAAAAAGAATTAACTTTCTTTTTAGGGCTTTATGACAAACCCAAGCAGAAAAATGATTGTCCTCACAAATCTCCCTCTAGTGAAATTGCAATGATGGTGTGTTGGGTGAGTAAAATGCCTTTCTTGTGAAACTTCTGATCACTTTTTCTTTGATTTAATTGGTCTCTACAACAGCCTTGGGAAGCAGGAAGGGAGGATGGACTATTATTCCCATTTTGCAGAATGGAAAAAAGAAAGCAGGAATGTTTAGCTTGGAGAGAAAGACAGAGGACATAATAGCTGTCTTTAGATATTTGAAAGCCTGTTAGAAGGAAGGAGTCAAGTCAACAAACTTTTATGAAGCACTTACTGTGTGCCAGATACTGTGCTTAAGCACTAGAATTCAAGCAGGAGCAAAAAGCTTAGCATTCGAATAGGGGAGAGGCATTGTTACGTGTTAAATATAACACGTAAAAGGAACTGAAATGGAATAGGGGGAGACGTACTTGGATGGGGGCATATTGGAGAAAGAAGCCCAGAGTGTCAGGAGTAGGACCCAAAGCAGAATGGAATGATCATGGCTGTTATGAGGATCTTAAATTGGAGGTTCCAGAAGGAAATGACTAAGCAGAAAAAGGGGCCACAGGAGTGGAGGATCTTCTAGGATGAAGTGTGTGTGTGTTCATCCTTCGTAGCCAAAGAACACCATACCATCAGAGAAATAATGACATGACTTGCATTTGACTTTGTTTTGAGTGAAGGAGGGCTGTCTAGGATGACGGTATTGGAGAAGGGTGTTGAAGGAAGCTTCTAGGGTGAGAATGCTTCTAGAGCTTGGCATTGAAGGAAACTTCCAAACTGAGAAAGCTTCTGGAGCATGACGGAGAAAGAAGACTGGAGAATTAGGAGTAGGAGAGGAGATGGAGGGTGGGATGGGAGAAGGCAGAGAAGAATGGAAGACAGATTAAACTTGTTCTCTTTCATCCCAGAGGGCAGAACCAAGAGCACTGGGGTTGGTTTGGGGATTGAAAATCAACAGAGGGATCAACAAATTTAAGCTTGTGGCAAGGAAATACTTCTGACCAATAGCCTTGACTTTGGGCAGCTAGGTGGTACAGCAGATAGAGTGCCAAACCTGGAGTCAGGAGGATCTGGGTTCAAATCTGGCCTCAGATACTTTCTGAGACCCTGACAAATCACTAAAACCTGTTTGCCTCAGTTTCCTCATGTGAAAAATGAACTGGAGAAGGAAATGGCTAACCATTCCAGTATTTCTGCCAAGAAAACCCCAAATGGAGTCAAAAAGAGACAGACACTACTGAAAAATTACTGACCTGCAATAACATGGTGACCTTCCTGTTACTGGCTATCTTCAGGCAGTGGCTGGTTGACCATTTATTTAGGGATGTTGTAGAGAGGAACCCTGTTCAGATACAGGTTGGACTAGATAGTCTCTGAAGTCCATTCCAGCTCTGGAATTCTGTGGTTACTGGATTTGCATTAGTGTTTTCTGTCCTGAACCAATGGTCTGTTTTTATTTTAATCCTTTTATATATATATATCTGATCTCATCCTACACAACTGACTTTGAATGGGGGGCTGTACTTGACTGGTTTGTTACCACAGGGATGTTCATGCACAGCATGATGGTTTTTCCCTTCAAGGAATTCCTTACTTTAGAGCAGTGATCTCCAAACATTCTGATCACACACACTTCTCTGCAAAATTTTTTGAGCACTCACCCCCAGTGTGTATGTGTGTGTGTGTATGTGTACTTGAGTTCAGGTCTGTAGTCTCAGACACTTACTAGCTATGTGACTCTGGGCAAGTCACTTAACCCTGTTTACCTCAGTTCCTCATCTGTAAAATGAGCTAGAGAAGGAAATGCAAACCAAGAAAACCCCAAATGGGGTCATCAAGAGTTGAACACAAATGAAACAACTCAACAAGAAATACATACACATATGTTGGAGGTGCATGTTCATACACACACATACATACATATAAATTCTGCATACGTACTGTTCATAATTATGCATATTGCAAAGGTCAAAAATAGAAATTAAAAGGGGAATAAAGCTAAAACAATATTTATTGCCAGAATCAATAGGGAGCCAGTGGAGTTTATTGAGTAAGGGAGTGACTCAAGCTTAAGAAAATCACTAGATTATAGACTGGAGAGGGGAAAGACTCTATAGAAGCCTGGAGACAAATTAGGAGGTGATTGCAATAGGCTAAGTGAAAGGCAGTGGTGAGGGCTGTGACCTTGTGAGTGAAGAAAATGGACTGATATGAGAGATGCAGAAGGCTATAAATGGCAAAATTAGGCAACTGACTGGACATGTGAGGTGAGGGAGAGTTAACAGTGTCAAGGTTGCGAATATAAATAACTAGGAGCATGGGGATGCCTCTGACAGTAATAGAGAGGCTTGGCAGAAGGGTGGGTTTTTTGGGAAAAGATAGCGTGGTGAGCTCTATGAGGCAAGCATTCAGTCAGCTAGCATTTATGAAGTGCCTAGTATATGCCAGGCACTGGGTTAAGGCTGATGAAGATCACAGTCCTCCTATACCTGCTCATCCTGAGTGATTTACTCTTCCACTCACTAAAATGAAAAAGAGGAAAGCAGGGTTCTGTCACCACCCTCCAAAGGGATGTTTACCTCAGCTAGGAAATCAACTGAATGGGTGGGAGGTGAGTAGGGAATAGAAGGGAGTGGAAGGGAACAGAAAATTTTCCCAGTGACATCTGAGAAGCCATTTCTGTGGGTGCTGAGGTAGCAGTTAGGTTACAACTGTCAGTGGAGATTGTTCAGTTCAAGATTAGAGTGTAATGAGACACTTGACCTTCTTTTATTGTGTCGTTGTTTCAGTCATGTTTGTGATCTTATTTGGAGTTTTCTTGGAAAAGATAGCAGAGTGTTTTTCCATTTTCTTCTCCAGTTCATTTTACAGATGAGGAAACCAAAGCAAATAGGGTTAAGTGACTTGCCCAGGGCCACACAGCTAATAAGTGTTTGAGGTCAGATTCCAACTTACCAAGATAAGCCTTCATTGCACCACTTAGCTGCCCCACTTGGCCGTTTTATGTTAATAAAAAGGAAGTTTACTTTCAGTGGTATAGAAAGGTTCCTGTAGATTCAGCTGCCACTGTCTCCATACTGACTTAGTGGATATTGACTAGCATAGTTGTGGCATACCCTTCAACTCCCAAGGACTCAGACTCCTCCTAGGTGGGACTCTTTATAACTTAGGCCACCAGGAATCTGTGTCAATGTCTGAAGCCTTAGTCTCCCATAGCAATCAAATCCTGGAGAAATCTTCCCTGCCTTTAGGGAGAAAGTAGCTCAGAGTATGAGGCATGGCCTTAATCAGTTGTTACTCCTAACATGACATAGCTAACATGGAGACAAGTTTGCCTTGGCAAGAAAGGCTGCCTCTTTATTAGAGGATGGAATAAAAGTGACCTTGGCATACTGTATAGAACCAAGAGAATATGGCAGCTGAATCTATATTTGAGCCAAACAGAAAGTCAAATCAAAGGCATCTAAGCGGTTCAATGTATATGGCGCCTAACCTGGAGTCAGCAGCACTCAAGCTCAAATCCTGCTAACCTCCTTCAACTTCGGGAGATAATAACATCTACCATCCAGAGTTGTTGTGAAGACCGAATGAGATGACCTAGGTAAAAGGCTTTGAAAACCTCAGAGCTCTATTAAACGCTAGCTATTATTATAGAATGAGTCATCATTATTCTATAATGAGTCAATGGTATCCAAACTGTTTCTCCTCCATCGTGTTTTAATGAAAGGTAGGTTGGGATGCATAAGGAAGAGGGTGTGGAGGGAGATGGCTGTTCTTGGCACTGCAGCTTCGGGTGCTGCCTCTGCTGGTACCGTCTCCTAATGCTTCAGTGGAAGCCCAAGTTGGGGACCCTAAGGGGATATGGGACTTCTATGGGGCTATTCCCCTCCTCTCCTTTTACTGTGAATTACCCAGACTGAGAAGGTGAGAACCTCCTCCATCCCAGACCCAGCAGCGTGTGTTTCTTCAGCCAAAGAGAGAAGCTATTAAAATGTAATCCACCCATCAATAAATCAGGGCACCTGAGAAATGAACTAGGTGACCACACTAGGTATTTTTTTCTCCCTTCTCGATTAAAACAAAATTGTAATATGTCAACCTGTCACTCCTTTGGCAAGTCGGCAGGGTGGAAAGATGATTACCCTAATGGCTTTTTTAAAGAGAGAATTTGCCTAGCTGAGCACTTTTTAATTAATGCCATAATTTAACATTAAGAGTGCCTAGAGTTCTGTGAGCCAGGTTGGATGATGGAGGTTTCTCCCTTTTTACAAAACACTATTTATCTCTGGTAGGTTGAACATTTGGGGTTGGCTGACAAACTAGTCTTTGATTCCTTTTAGGAATCTAGTTTATGAAGGTTAGAGAAAATAATGAGGATTCTTTAAAGTAATGCTGGATTTATATAGTGTCAAACACTTTTATTTTGGCAAAAGTATAGTTGTCACCCCTAGGGCCCCACAAAAGAAGTCCCTTCCCCTTCCCAAGGTGCATGGCTGTGACCTTTCTGGGCAGTTGTGTAGGGGAAGACTTATGAAAAATGTTTCTTGTAGGCAGTGTTCTAATGGAAAGAATTTTGAACCCAACCTTTACTTTCTTTCCTGTACTCTTTGATTCAACTTCACAGGCCTACCTATTATTCCTCACTCAGGATACCCCATCTTCCATCTCTGTGCCTTTTTAGTGACTGCCTAGCCACCCCCTCACCCCCAGGGCCTGGAATACTTTCCCCTCTTAACTTCCTCTTCTTTCTGTCTGTTGAAACTCCATCCCAATCCCATTTTTTGTAAGAAACATTTCCCGGTTGTTCTGAGATTGCTTGCTATCTAATACTCTGCATATATCTAGCACAGTAATAGAATGCTGGATTGGAGTCGAGGATTTGAGTTCAATTTCAAATTCAGAAAATTCCCATCTTAGTCTGTTTCTTCATCTGTAAAATGAAGGGATTGGATTTTATCCCCCAAAGTCCCTTCTTGCTCCGAATCTGTGATCCTCTGATCTTGTATGCACCTAGAAGGACTGTTTCCTGGCATATAGTAAATGATTAAATGCTTTTTGAGTCATTGAAAGACTGAGGAGTCAGAAGAGCCAAGTTTAAGTCTTGGCTCCCAAACTTGCTAGCTGTGTGTCTATGGGCAAGTCATTTCACTTTCTTGAGTCTTAATATCCTTGTCTGAATATTTCATCTCTCTATAATTCCCAGTTCCCTGGGATCATGTTCAAGGTACTTTATGGGCTTTCACACTGGAAACTATAGTTGCTTTTTTATTTCCCTCTTGTAATAATCAATTCTTTAACATAGCTCAAAGGAAAAAACACAGCACAGCATGAAAAATAGTAACAAAATATACTGCCCTCCCCCACCCCAACCCAAGGGACTTGGTTATTGTTCAGTCATTTTCAGTTGTGTCTGACTCTTTGTGACCCTATTTGGGGTTTTCTTGGCAAGTATACTAGAGTGGTTTGCTATTTTGTATCTCCAGCTCATTCTGCAGATGAGGAAATTGAGGCAAACAGGGTTAAGTGACTTGCCCAGGATTACGAAGCTAGTATGTGAGGCTGGATTTGAACTCAGGAAGATGAATCTTCCTGCCTCCAGGCCCAGCACTCTGTCTACTGTGCCACCTAGTTGCCCGTCTACAGGGACATACATGGCCAAGTTAACTCACATCCGTGACACAATAAGACCCTATTTTTTTGGTCATTGTGTCCTTGTGTTTCTCCTCAGGGTTCAGTGTCTGCACACAGCATGTTATACCATTGAGTTCCATGGGTCTATTCTCCTTCAGGGCCTGTTCTTATCATGTGATTGGACTCTCTGGGCTGGCTTCCTGCTGGTGTGATGTTTCCTACTAGGTGAGTTGCTTCTCTGCAAGATGTTATTATAGATAGTAGAGAGTCAGAGAGGAAAAGGTAAAGAACGTTTTATTCTCAAGAGAATGGTTATTCTTCCAGAGCTAGTTTTCTCCTTGCCTATCCTGATGGAGAATGACTTTTAGATTGTCTCTTTTCTCAGAGCTTGATCTGACTTTTTAAAGGCTACCAGAGGTGGGGATGATCCAACGACTAGGCACCCTGTGATTTCATAAAATTGACTGAATAATTCTTTCACATCTCCTAAGGTAATACACTTCTTTTATATTGTTTTTCTAAGCCTAAAAGGGATGAATTCTTAGAAAATAAGAATGTGCCACTCCTAGTTTTCTACTCTTCACTGCCTGTGAATAGGTTACTCAAGGTTGAAAAGACTATAAAGTTGGGGAGACTTGTTAAGAGGCTGGAAAAATAGCTCAGATATGAGATAATGAAGGCCCAGATTAATTTATGACTATTGAAGTGGGTACCTGAGTATCACTATAGAAGGACTGCTAGGGTTTAATCATTGGCTATGTTTTGAGGAAAGAGGGAAGAATGATTTCTAGACTTTGAGTCTGAGTGGGTGACTTGGGGAAACATGGTGGTTATATCAACCAAAATAAAGAAAAGAAGATGGGGGCAGGAGATGATGAATTTGGTTTAAGGCATGCTGAACTTGATGAGATGGCGGGACTCCCAAGTGGACACCCAGCTGGCAGCTAGAGACATGAAACTCAGAGTGGGAAGGTCATGGCTGGAGATGGTTGATATATTAGTCATCAGTTTATAGGCTACTGATAAAATCTTTAAAGTGGACAAGATTGCAGAGGAAGAGAATTCAGTATAAAAAGAGCAAGGGACCATGAACTGATCATTTGGGTTATATGGAGAGTAAGTGAGGAGTTAGTGAAGAAAGCCAAACGAGACAGACCTGGTCTTTCATTCAGGAGTCCTTGAGAAAATCTGGTATCATAAGCAACTTGTAATACAATGTCATGGAGTTTTGGTTTTCAGATTCAAATATTATTTTATTTTTAAATTTGTATTGATATCTTTTATATTTAACTTTACCTGATTATCCTAATATGCCTCTTCTTCTCCATCCCAGAAAGTTATCCTTTATTATAAAGCATTAAAAAGAAAAAAAAAGTTTGAGAAAACTAACAAACACATCAACCAAATACAGTCACATAGAATGTTCTGCACCATAAATGTCAAATGCATAGGGAGTGATCAAATTAAAATATAATTAATTGGGAAGTATTACCAAAATAAATAAAAATATAATAGAAAGTAGATAGTGATCACATATGGTTTTCTAAGTCAATAAATGGCCTGCAGGACTCCTTTTGTACTGTTTGTTATCATTCTATTATTTCAGTCATTGGGGTTTTCTTGGCAAAGACATTGGAGTGGTTTGCCATTTCCTTCTCCAGTTTATTTTACGGATGAGGAAACTGAGGCAAATAGGGTTAAGTGACTTTACCAAGGTCACACAGCCAGTAAGTGCCTGAGGTCTGATTTGAACTCAGAGAGAAGAGTTCTCCTGAGTCCAAAACTGGAACTCTATCCACTGTACCACCTAGCTGCCAATGTACTGTTTAATGGCTCCATTTTTATTTGAGTTTAACACTACTGTTCTATACTCATCTTTCTCTTACCTCTGCAAAGAAAAATGAGAGATCCTTCAATTTTCTCATCCAGAAAGTGAAGGGGTTGGGCTAGCTCAATAATTCTTCACTTTTCTTGTGCCATGGTTCCCTTTGGCAGTCTGACAAAGTCAATAGACTCCCCAGGAGAATGATTCCAAATGCATTAAATAAAATAGATAGGATAAAAAAACCCCAATTATATTGAAATTCAATATCAATATATTTTTTAAAAAATTCATGGATCCTAGGCTAAGAATTCTAGACTAGATGACCTTTAAGGACTCATCCAATCCAATTTTTACCTGAGACAGGATGTATGATCCTTGAAAGCAGGTTCTTTTTCATAGTAGGTGCTTAACAAGTAAATACTTATTATAAATAAATAAATATACTAATAAATAAATGCTTAATAAATGCCAATAAATGAATAACCAAATAAGTGTTTTATAGGGTCATAGTTCTTAGCATATAGTAAGTGCTTAGTAAATTCTGGTACATTGATTGATGGCCTGTTGCATACCTTAGTCTGCATATAATGTTAACATACAGCTGCTTCTGTATGGACTAAGGCCTTTATTCCTCCAACTACATGTACTCTAAATATTATATTTTATACTCTGAGCCATGAAGAAGGATTACTATCTTTATTTGTATGAACTCCTTGAAAGCAAGAAGGATGCCTATATTAGTCTATAGTGTAATGGATAGAGTACTGGGCCTTGAATCAGGAAGACCTGAGTTAAGTCTGGCCCCAGGCACTTACAGCTGTGTGACCCTGGGCAAGTCATTTAATCCCATTTGCTTCTCTGGTTCATTTTTGCCCACTTCTTCAGCCTTATAACCATTCAATTTCTTCAAGGAAGAGACTCTGGTCTTCTTTGGGGCCAAGGTTGGTCATCATAATTTTAACAGTATTCAGTTTTGATTTTCTTTTTTTTCTTTTCATTTACATTGTTGAAGTAGTTGGTGTTTTTATTATTTTTCTGGTTTTGTTTATTTCACTTTGCATCAGTTCATATGTCTGCCTATGCTTTCCTATATCCTTCAGTCATCATTTCTTCCAATATCATACTGTTACAATCCACACACCACACACAATTTGTTTAGTCATTCTCTAGTTAGTGGACGTCTACTTTGTTTTCAGGTCTTCCTTACTCCAAAAAGAACTATAATAAATGTATTGGTGTATGTGGGAACTTTCTATTGATCTTTGTTCTTGGGATGGGTCAAAAGGTACCCCCATTATAGGGACATTGTAGTCAATTTCTTAGCATAATTCAAAGTTATTTTCCATAATGATGACCTAGTTCACCATTTCATAAGTGAATTCACGTGCCTGTCTTTCTATAAGCAGGCCAACAGTGACTATTGCTGTATTTTTTCATCTTTGTCAATTTCTTGGATATGAGGTGAAACCACAAAATTGTTTTGATTTTCATTTCTTTTATCAGTGATTTGGAGCATTCTTTCACAAGGTTGTTAATAGTTTAATTCTTTTGACAACTGTTCTTATCTTTTGACCATTCATCCATTGTAGAATGACTTTGAGTTACTTGCTACATATACACATTTGTGGTAGATTCCAACACCCTCCTCTCTTAATCAGAAATATTCCACACAACAATTATTTCCCTACTCCATCGCTTCCTTTCTTAGCCTAACAGCTTGTGATTTTGTTCATGCAAAGCTTCTTGCACCCATTTTAAAGTTCACCTGGGGAGTAGGTTGCTTACTTCTGGCACATAGCCTGCAGGATATATCAGTGAAGTGTGCCCTGTGGCCTTCAGCCTCAGGTTGTATAATCAATGTGGGGAAATGCATCCAGTCAGTCCTGAACTGAAAGGAGAACAGCCCCTAAGCCTGCGATATAGCACTACAGGTATTTAGAGAATGTCATAAAGCAGGTCTGTTCAATCCTGTGGTCTGCAGGCTTTTAGTTGGGGTTGTGGTATGTGGTCAAGTTCATAGTTAAAGGTTTTTGACTGTAGCTTCCAGAACAAAGTACGACACTCCTCTTGGGGAAAGTTACATTTGGCAGCTTTGGAGATCACTTAGAGGGCAGGTGTAATCTTAGCATTTCATTTCCTCCATGTTCTTTACCCCCAACAAAATAGATAGCATCCTCCCCACACTTTTGTGGTGTTCATCAGGAAGATGGCAAAAAGGGCCTTGTTTCCTGAGATCACAGAGCAATAGTATATCTCTGCCAGTTCTCCATCAGCTCAGATGCTATGAGGATATAGACTCATATCATTTAAGAACTAGAAAGGAATCTTAGAACTCCTCTAATTTTATAGTGGAAAAATTGAGGGTTGTGGCTTGCCTGGATTTGAACACAGGTCTTCAAAAATTCAGATTCAGTCCTCTTTTCGCTATATATCCTGTCTCCCTATTAGATTTTCCCAAGCTTCCTAAGGTTTCTGAGTGGATCTTGCTGATTTTATGGAATATAGGCTGACAGAATGGTAGATGGATAGACAGAAAAAGACATATATTTATTATGTGCCAGATATTGTGCTAGGTAGCTAGATAACACGCTGCATAGAGTACTAGGCCTGGAGTCAGGAAGACTTATCTTTGTAAGTTCAAATCTGGCCTCAAAAACTTACCTAGTCAAGTTACTTTACTCTGTTTGCCTCAGTTTCCTCATCTGTAAAGTGAGCTAGAGAAGCAAAAGGCAAACCACTCCATTATCTTTGCCAAGAAAACTCCAAGTGGAGTCATGAAGGGTTGAAAACAACTGAACAAGATATTGTGCTAAGAACAGACTGCAGAGTGAGCCAGGAGGGAAGTGAGCAGCATGGCTGGAACTTTTGATTGTATGGTGGTTTCATGGGAGAAATATCTAGGGATTCTTTTTAGCACCTTGAAATAGCAAGCACCTTGAGTCAGCTCTGTTCTGAAGGAATACTCAGAATGACAGTAGTACTCACTTTTTAAAACCATCCTCCTCATTCTCTCTGTCCCTATAATACAAACTGAACCAAAATAACTTTCCCTGCCTTTTTAAAGGGCCCATTCATCACACATCTATGTTGGGACTGGGTCTGGAACTTGTAGAGAAAGTCCTGTAAAATTCTCTAATAAGGATAAATCAGCTGGATTCTTTTCAAAACATTTGTAAAATCTTAGGAGTTAATATCAAAGAATTTTAGAGATAGAAAGGATTTCAGAGATCATTTAAAACAACACCTTTATTTTACAGGTGAAGAAATTAAGGTCCAGAGAGGATCAATTAATTGGTTGTCTAAAGTCCTATAGAAGATTAGTGGCAGAGATGGACCTGAAATCTAGGTCTCTGGTTCTTGTCCCTTTGTTTCTGAGATAGCTTTGAATGAGTTGACAGAGACATCTCTGTTAGATGGATCACTTGAACTCACCATGCCCCAGGCACAAAAATACCCCCAATGCTTATATTTACCCAAGTCAAAGAGAGTCACATCTGGGCTGTTTTTCTTAATTTATTATTCTTATTTATTAGCTTCCCAACAAT
Organism: Potorous gilbertii; assembly: GCA_028658325.1. Classification (NCBI taxonomy): domain Eukaryota; kingdom Metazoa; phylum Chordata; class Mammalia; order Diprotodontia; family Potoroidae; genus Potorous; species Potorous gilbertii. The sequence goes on from JAQQSK010005285.1 coordinate 14,712, forward strand.
CTGCCCCTCCGCATATACCTTTTCATTTAAAAAAATGGTTAAGCAAAATTAATAATAGAGTAGTTGTGATTGATAGTAAACTATATTCTCCAAGAATTACAGTTTACAATTTGTTAATAGAAAGGAAGGATGAATGTTTTAACATCTTGGAACTGGCACAGTCCCTTATATTTGTTTTGAGTTTTGTCTAAGGACAAGCATTGAGAGCTTTCATATTGCCCTACGTATGTAATTCAAAGTCCCTGAAAAAACTGTACCATACGCC
>JAQQSK010005286.1:0-14976 GCA_028658325.1 Potorous gilbertii
AAATCAAAGTTTTATTTATTAGTTTAATAGATTTCTTAATTTCAATTTTATTAATCTCTTCTTTGGTTTTCAGTATATCTAATTTGGTATTTACTTGTGGATTTTTAATTTGTTCTTTTTTTTAAGCTTTTACAGCTGTATGCCCAATTTATTGATCTCCACTTTCTCTATTTTATTCTCGTAGACACTCAAAGATATAAAACTTTCCAGAAGAACTGCTTTTGCGATATCCCATAAAATTTGAGAGGTTGCCTTATTATTGTTATTCTCTTGAATATAGTTGTTGATTGTTTCTGTAATTTGGTGTTTAACCCACTCATTGTTTAGAATTAGATTATTTAGTTTCCAATGAGTTTTTGGCTTCTCTTTCCATGACCTTTGATTACATATAAGTTTTATTGCCTTATGATTTCAGAATGATGCATTGACTGTCTCTGCCTTTCTGCACTGGATTGTGAGGTTTTTATCACCTAGTACATGATCAATTTTTTCATATGTGCCATCCGCCTCCTATTGCCTATAGAGTTAGTTGTGTTACTATACTTAAGTGAGTTTGTTGTACCCTTCCTGGACACAGTCAGATGAGAGCACCTTTCAAAGAATATTTCATCTCCCTCCCCTCTTTTCCTCTACTGTAATATATTTTTGTGCCTCTTCTTGTGATGGAATTCTTTTTTTTTCAACCTCGTCCTTTTTTACATCTCTCATTACAATCCTTTCACACCCTTAAATCACATTTTTATCATCACATCATTTAATTTATACCCACTTTTTCTATCTATGTATATCTCTTTTACATTTCATAATACGTGTATAATTCTCAAGATTAATAAGTGTCATCTTCCCTTACAGGAATATAAACAGTTTGCCTATATAGTGTAACAATTTTATTTTTCCCGTGTTTACCTCTTTATGCCTCTATTGAGCCCTGCATTTGAATATCAAATTTTCAATTGAGTTCTGGTGTTTTTATCAGGAAAGTCTGGAAATTCCTAATTTCATTGACTGTCCATATCCTTGCCTGACATATTATGCTCAACTTTGCTGGGTAATTAATCCTTGGTTGTAGTCCCACTTCCTTTGCCTTACAGAATATCATATTCCAATTTCTTTGATCTTTTAATGTAAAAGCTGCATGGTCTTGCGTGATCATGACTGTAATTCCTCAATATTTAAAATAATTAAATTTAATGGTTTCTTTCTGACTGACCACAGTATTTTCTCCTTTACTTGACAGTTCTGGATTCTTTCTATGACTATTTTGTCCTCTGAGTCTAGTACTTCTGGGAAATTTTCTTTGATGATTTCTTGGATAATATTGTCCAGGTTCTTTTTTTCATCATGGCTTTCTTGTAGACCAACAATCCTTAGCTTTTCTGTCCTGGATCTATTTTCTAGGCCAGTTATTTTTCCAGTTAGATATTTTACATTTTATTCTATTTTTTCCTTCTTTAGATTTTGTTTGATTGATTCTTGATGTCTCGTAGATCCAGTAGCTTTGACTTCTCCAATTCTATTTTTTTATCAAATTATTTTCTTCAGTTAACTTTTGTATCTTCTTTTCCACCTGTCCAATTTTTTTTCCTTTTAAAGAGTTATTTTCACCAGATTTTGTACTTCCTTTTCCATTTGTCCAATTTTCCTTTTGAAGGAGCTGTTCCTTTGAGTGAATTTTTTTCATATTTTTAAAATCATTGGCCAATTTTGATTTTATTTCTCTGATTGGAACTTTAAAATCTTTCCATAGCTTTTCCAATAAGACTCTTTGTGCTTCTGACCATTTGATATTCTCTTCTGAAGTTTCAGATGGGAGTACAGTCTCATTGCTGACCTCTTTGGTATTTGTGTTTTGGTGCTTGTCCCCACAGAAAGATTCTTTTGTCTTTTTCTTTTCTGCTTTGCTTTTTACTCATGATAGTCACTTTTTTCCTGACTTTAAAGTAGATCTCTGTGTCAATGGCACAGGGAGCTCTGTCCCACAGTTCTTGTGCCTAATGCTTGAGGCTTTGTGTGTTGTCATCTCTGACTCCTTCAGGTAGAAATTAAATGCTGCAGCTTACCTCCAGCAGACCTGACTGGTGTTTGAAAGCAGAAGTCGGTTAGGTCTTTTTGGGTTTGCTTGTTAAGTATAAGGGTGGGGTAGTCTGGACACTAGAGGCTCTTTTGTTGAACTAGAGCATAAGCAAGCTCTGTTTTCTATTCTAGTGTCTTCCAGATTCCACTGGAGTGCTGGGGCATGCCTAGGGTCCTGGTGTTGGAAGTTTCTGGCTTCACCCCCTTGGAGTTCAGGATCTTCTCTCAATTATTTCAGGTGGAGCTGTCTGGGACAGCTATCATCCTGCAGTGGTCACCTTTGGCCTCAGCAAGGAGAACTCTCCTTAACGATCTTTCTAGCCTCCCAGGCTGAGGGTCTTTACCCTTTCTGCTACTCCCACTATTCCAGGGTTTTTTTTCTGGGAGATAAACTTCTGGACTGGTCAAGGTCATCAAAAGGATGCAGATACCGGTTACCAATCACTCCACCATCTTGGCTCCCAGAACCTGAGTTCTGGGATAAGAACAACACACTCTTCGACAAAAATTGCTGGGAAAACGGGATAACAGTACGGCAGAACAAGGCATAGGCCAATGCCTGACACCATACACAAGAATAAAGTCCAAATTGTTACATGTTCTAGGTATAAAGACTGATACTATAAACTATACGCATGGTGCGTATTCATCAGATTTGTGGAGAAGGGAAGAATTTTTGACTAACAATAAATAGAAAACATTATGAAATAGAAAATCAATAATTTTGGTTGCACAAATAAACCCAGTGCAACCAATTTTAGGAGAGAAACAGAAAAAAAGGGAAATTTTGCAACTAGTATTTGTGAGAAAGGCCTCATTTCTAAAATACATAGAGAACTGTGTCAAATGTACAAGAATACAAGTCATTCCCCAACTGATAAATGGTCAAAGGATATGAACAGGCAGTTTTCAGAGGAAGAAATGAAAGTTATCTATAGTCAAATCAAAAAATGCTCTAAATCACTATTGATTAGAGAGAGATGCAAATAAAACACCTCTGAAATACCACATACCACCTATCAGATTGACTAACATGACAAAACAGGAAGATGATAAATTTTGGAGAAGATATTGGAGAATTGGAACACTAATTTATTGCTGTTGGAGCTGTGAGCTGATCCACCCATTCTGGAGAGCAATTTGGAACTACGCCCAAAGGGCTACAAAAATGTGCACACCCTTTGACTCAGCAATACTGCTTCTAGGACTGTATCCTCAAGAGATCTTAAGAATGAGAAAGGGTTTCACATGTACAAAAATACTTATAGCAGCACTCTATGTGGTCACCAAAAACTGGAAATCAGGGGGATGTCCATCAATTGGAGAATGAGTGAATAAATTGTGGTATATGAATGTAATGGAATACTATTGTGCTGTAAGAAATGATGAACAGGAATATTTCAAAGAGACCTGGAAAGACTTACATGAACTGATGCTGAGTAAAAGGAGCAAAACCAGGAGAACTATATACACACCAACAACCACAATGTTCAAGGATTTTTTCTGGTAGACTTAGAAAATCTTTGCAATGCAAGGACTTAAAAATTCCCAGTGGTCTCCAGGCAAAATGCCTTTCACATTCAGAGAAAGAACTATAGAATTGGATCACAGAAATGTAGCAGATCATATTCTTTTGTATTATGCTTTGGTTTGTTTTATGATTTCTCCCATTCATTTTAATTATTCTATACAAGATAACTAAGGTGAAAATGTATTTAATAGGAATGTATGTATAGAACCTATATAAAATTGTATGCCATCTCAGAAAAGGAGAGAGGAGTGAGAGGGGAAAGGGTATAAAGGAGGGGGAAAAATCTAAGTTATATTGAAGTCATTGTAGAACACTGAAAATAAATAAAATAATAAAAAAAAACATTCATTCGTAAAACTTTGCGTTCCAACTTCTCTCCCTTCCTCCCTATGCCCAATCTCCATTGAGAAGGCAAGCAATTTGATATAGGCTATATATACGTAATTATGCAAAAGACTTCCAAAACAGTAATGTTGTCCAACTATACTTTCCTCCAAACTATCCTACCTCCTATTTATTCTATTTTCTTTTTACCTTGTCCCTACCCTAAAGCATTTACTAGTAATTACTCCCTCTTCCCATTTGCGCTCTCTTCTGTAATCTCCCCACAACCCACTTTTTCCCTTCTCCCCTACTTTCCTTTAACGTAAGACAAATTTTCACACCAAATTTAGTGTGCATGTTATTCCCTCCTTAAGCCAAATGTGATGAGAGTAAGCTTCACTTTTTACCTCTCTCACCTCCCCCCTTTTCCTCTCCACTGAAAAAGCTTTTACTTTCCTCTTTTATGAGCAATAATTTGTCCCATTCCATTTCTCCTTTTCTCCTCCCAATATATTCCTCTCACCACTCAATTTAATGTTTATAGATATCATCCCTTCTTATGAAACTCATCCTGTGCCCTCTGTCTATGTGTGTGTGTGTGTGTGTGTGTGTGTGTGTGTGTGTGTGTGTGCATACCTGTGAGTGTGTAATTCCTCCAACTACCCAAATACTGAGAAACGTTTCAAGAGTTACAAATGCTATCTATCCATGTAGGAATGTAAACAGTTCAACTTTAGTAAGTCCTGTATGATTTCTCTTTTCCATTTATCTTTTCATGCTTCTCTTAATTCTAGTGTTTGAAAATCAAATTTTCTATTTAGCTCTGTTCTTTTCGTCAAGAATGTTTAAAAATCCTCTATTTCTTTGAACGAACATTTTTCCCCAGAAATATTATACTTTGCTGCGTAGGTGATTCTTGGTTTTAATCTTATCTCCTTTGACTTCTGAAATATCATATTCTGATCCCTTTGATTCTTCAGTGTAGAAATTGCTAGATCTTGTGTTATCCTTATTATATTTTCACAGTACTCAAATTGCTTCTTTCCATCTCCATGCAATATTTCCTTCTTGACCTGGGAACGCTGGAATTTGGCTATAATATTCCTAGGAGTTTCTCTTTTTGGATCCCTTTCAGGAGGTGATTAGTGAATTTTTTCAATATTTATTTTACCCTCTGGTTTCATAATATCAGGGCAGTTTTCCGTGAAAATTTCATGTGCTCTCGTCTGGAAACAATCACAAGCTTTTCCCCCTAGGATGTTCGAGTAGAATTCTCTCTCCAGAGCCTTCACTACCTCCATTAGCCAGTGCTCCTTCTCATCCCAGGGTCACCACTCAGGGCTGAGACCCAGATCAGCTGCTCAATTCCCGCAGGATCTTTAGGCTGAGACCGCCAAAAATGGATGCTCCTGCTGCTGCCTAGGGCCATCTGGGGCTGGGGCTGGGGCTGGGGCAGGACCCTGCTCCCTTCTCACCCAGGTGACAGAGCTTTCTCACTGACCTTAGAAACTGTCTTTCACATTTGTGGTTTGAGAAATCCGGGTACTGCAGCTGCTGTCTGTGATTCCGCGCCCTGAAGCCTATTCGGGTTCTGTCCCTGTTGCACCATGTGGCCAAGGATGGGATGTACTTTGCTCTGAGCCCAGTGGAATAGACCTTTCCTGTTGGCCTTCCAGGCTGTCTTGGACTGGAAAACTCTTTCGCTCTGTCGTTTTGTGGCTTCTGCTGCTCTAGAATTAGTTTAGAGTATTTTTTGTACAGGTATTTTATCGTCCATGGTGGGAGAGCTTCCACAGTTCCATTCCTATCCACCATCTTGGCACCATCCATAATTATCAGGTTAAGGAAAACTCCTGTAAGCATCCAGAAAGAAACAATTCAAGTATAGGGGAAGTACAGTTAGTATCACACAGGACCTTGCAGCTTTTACATTAATCATCAGATGGATTGGAATATGATATTGCATGAGGGAAAGTAACTTGTACTACAACCAAGGATCAAATACTCCACAAAATTGAGCATAATATTTCAGGCAAAGATATAAACATTCAATGAAATAATGGATTTCCAGACCTTCCTGACGAAAAGGCCAGAGCTCAGTAGAAAATTTGATCTTCCAACACAAAACTCGAGAGGCATTTAAAGGTCAACGGAGGGAAGGGGAATCGGGGAAAAGTTTGTTAGTTGTTTACATCCCTATATGGAAAGATAATACTTATTAATCTTGAGAATTGTGTATTTATTGTGACATTTAAAATTTTAGGAATATGCATAGACACAGAGTGTGGATATAAAATAACTGATGTGATGATAAAAATTATAATTAAGGGGTACAAAGGGAGAAGCAGGAAGAAAGAGGCAGAAAAGGGTAAATTCCATCACAAGAAGAAGCACAAAAACTTATTATAGTAGAGGGAAAGATGGGAGGGAGATGAGCATTGCTTGAGCTTTATTTTCATCATATTTGGTTCAAGGAGCATATAACATATGCAGTTAAGTATAGAAATAAAATTTGCCCTCTAGTCAGGAGAGGAAAAATTAGAGGGGGCGGTAAGAAGGAAGGGAAGAAGTGGTAGGGGAAAAAGGAAAGAAAGAGAGAGGACTGATAGAAGGGAAGGAAGATTGAGGGAGGTTGTGGTCAAAAATAAAACTCTTTTGAGGAGGGGAAGGGAGAAAGAAGAAGAAAGAAATAAAAGCATAAGCAGAGGTGTGGTGATAGAATGGAGAAAAGACAGTAGTGCCAATGTGATATTCACAGTGCCCATGGTAGCTATGAATATCCAACCGTAATTCTGAATCACAAAGTAATGCAGACTCTCCACATGGAAGACAGAACCAATTTTTTTCAGATATCAGAATGCCAAATCCATCGCAGCAACAAAAATCTATACACAGTAAGGTAGAACCAAGATAGTGGAGTAACAGCACAGACTTTCTAAAGTATTCCTGCCAAGCCCAGCCAAGTAACTATAAAAAATGGCTCTAAACAAATTCTGGAGCTGTAGAACTCACAGAATGATGGAGTGAAGCAAATCTCCAGCCCAAGATCACCTAGAAGTTGGTCAGGAAGTGTCTATAGTTCCACTCTGGGGTTAGAGTGTAGTCCAGCATGGGCCATGCCAACACAGACAGGACCTGAGCAAGCCTTGAAGAGACTAAAGTGCTCACATCTGTGGTAGTTTCCAGACCCCAAAACGCCTAAGACAAATTGGAAGGTCAGTAGAAAAAGACTGTTGGACCAGTGTGGGAGAGTGGAGTGGTCCACCACCAGCCCCAGGGTGGCAGATGGGGAAGAAGACAGAAGAACCTGCAACAAGCACAAGAGCAGCAGGGGCAGAGACAGTGACTGTTTCTGGAGCTCTTGGCCCAGAGATTGTAGGTGAATCAAGTGGCTCACACTATACTCCCCATCCCCAAAGGAATCAGAGATATACCCTAACAAAGAGCTCATAAGTCAAGTAAATGGCTGGGGAAATGAGCAAAAATAAGAAAAAGAATCAGAATATGAAATCTTACTTTAGTGACAAGGAAGACCAAAGCATGCAAAGAGAAAAGAAAAATCAAAGTCAAAGATCCTCCATCCAAAGCCTCCAAGAGAAATAAGAAATGTTCTCAGAACATGGAAGAGCTCAAAAAGGATTTTGAAAATCAAGTAAGAGAAGTAAAGCAAAAATTAGGAAGACAAAGGAGAGTGATGCAGGAAAATCATGAAAAACAAGTCTACTGATTGCTAAAGGAGATCCAAAAAATACTAAAGATAATAGCACTTTAAAAAAATAGACTAATCCAAATGGCAAAAGAAATCCAAAAAGCCAACGAGGAGAAGAATGCCCTCAAAAGCTGAGCTGGCCAGATGGAAAAGGAGATCCAAAAGCTTACTGAATAAAACAATTCCTTAAAGGTTAGAATGGAGCAGATGGAACCTAATGACTTTAAGAAAAATCAAGAAATTTTAAAATAAAACCAAAGGAATGAAAAAAACAGCAGACAAGGTGAAATATCTCTAACTAACCTGGAACACAGATCCAGGAGAGACAATTTAAAAATTCAGGACTACCTGAAAGTCATGATCAAGTAAAGGAACTAGATATCATCTTTTGGGAAATTATCAAGGAAATCTTCCCTGATATTCTAGAACCAGAGGGTAAAATAAATATTGAATGAATCCACCAACCACCTCCTGAAAGAGATACCCAATGGAAAATGCCTAGGAATATCACAGCCAAACCCCAGAGTGCCTAAGTCAAGGAGAAAATGTTGCAAGCAGCCAGATAGAAACAATTTGGGTATTGTGGAAATACAATCAGGATAGCAGAAGATCTAGCAGCTTCTATATTAATGGATCAAAGGGCTTGGAATGTGATATTCCAGAAATCAAAGGAACTAGTGTTAAAACCAAGAATCACCTACCCCATAAAACCGAGTATAATACTTGAGGGGAAAAAAATGAATTTCAATGAAATAGAGGACTTTCAAGCATTCTTGATGAAAAGATCAGAATTGAATAAAAAAATTGGCTGTCAAACACAAGAATCAAGAGAAGCATGGAAAGATAAACAGAAAAGAGAAATCATAAGGACTTACTAAAGTTAAACTGTTTACATTCCTACATGGAAAGATAAGATTTGTAACTCTTGAGACTTTTCTTAACATTTGAATAGTTGGAAGGTAAAATATAGACTCCAAAGAAGAGAAGCAAATTTGATGTCACAGATGTCACTGACATTTATGGCATTAACCAGAGTTGTGGAACCTGCAACCTCAAGGCCATATATGACCCTCTAGGTCCTCAATTGCAGCCCTTTGACTGAGTCCAAGTTTACAGAACAATCCTTTTATTCATGGGATTTGTTCTGGGAGGTTTGGATTCAGTCAAAATGCTGTACTTGAACACCTAGAAGACTACATATGGCCTCAAAGCCCCATGTTTCCCATCCCTGGATTGGTTTTTTAATTAACATGTTTCTACATACTCAAGGTTGTTGATGAGACTGGTGTTCTTGAAGGAATCAAAAGCAAGTATTCAATGGGGCAAAGGGTATCTGAATAGAATGAGGTAAGATTTGATTATTGTCAAGAGTTTCAGAATAGAATAATATTTCAAGGAGAAGAAAAAGGAGAAATCTGAACTTCAAATTCCAAAAAATCTCCTTGCAGAGATGCTTGATGCTTCCAGAAAGAAATAGCTACTTTTACCCTAAAGAATAATATAGGAGTTACTGAAGGTAATACATGAGGTCACTCAGGAATTGTCAGAAGATGAAAAATGTATAAAAGGAAAATAATTCTCTGCTTTGGGGTTATTTGTTGACCTGATAACAACTGAAAAGCCCATTGTCATTCCAGGGCATGTATCCAAAATACAAAAGAAACTATCCCAAGGAATAAATTCGTGCTGGCATTAATTTCCCTTCAGAAGGAACATAAAAATTATTGTCAAAGATTTTGAAGTCTTGAGCAAGAAACTGAAGACCATATGGGTACAAGTATTTTCCTCACTGTTGTCCATTGAAGGCAAAGAATACAGAAAAGATAAATTTATTTGGGAAATGAACAGCTGACAAAGAAGGTTTTTAAAGATGGAATTTGGATTTCTGGATCACAGTTAACATATAGGGATGACGGATTCCTGGCAAGGAATGAAGTACACATGATAAAGGCTGATAAGAATGTATTTGCTAGGTGTCACGCAAACCTAATCAAAAGGGTTTTAAACAAAATGGATGAGAGAGAATATAGACTATCTACATACACTCACCAAACTAAATATCACAAAAAATAACTATAAGGAAGAAAAGCATTTGAGAGGCAAAGAGTTCATAGGAGACAAAATCTAAGAAAAAAGTCACTAGTGAATTCTCTGGCTTCATATGTCTATACTCAGTATTGTAAATCCATGACAACAAGGAGAATGAAAAAGAAATGCTAATCAAAAGCAGGAAAAATGATTTTAAACATATCACTGAAACTTGGTGAGATAAAATCCATGCTTGGATTATTGCTCTGGATGACTATACATTATTCAAAAGGAACTGGCTAGGAAGAAATGTCAGAGTATCCAGGAAACAGAAAAAAAATCATGAGAGTATTTGGATGAAGGATAATGGAGGGAAAAATAAAAACTTTTTTTATCATCCTGGATACTGTAGACCACCTGGATGGAAATAAAGGAATAGATAAGGACTATTGGCTACAGATCATAAACCTGGCAGAGAAGCATGATATAGTAGTGATGAGGACTTCAATTACACAAACATCTGCAGAGTCTCTATTCCAAAATCAGAGAAGCTAATTTATTGACTTGCTTAATGATAACTTCACCCTTTAAGAGGTGAAAGAGTCAACAAGGAGAATTCCTGTTCTAGCTCTGATTCTTATGAGAAGGGGAGAAATGGTTGTTGGAGTGGAAATGATGAGAATTCTAGATGTGACCCCTATCACATAGAATTTATACTATAGAAAAAGTAATCTGGTTACAGTCTGATAGGCACACTAGAGTTCATGAAAGCAGCATTCAAAGATTTCAGACCAAGGTTAAGAAGAGTCTCATGCAGAATTAGTTTACTTGAGAAGTCAGCCCAAGTGATGTGGAAGATGCTTAAAAATGAAATTCTCAGGACACCAAAAGAAACAATTAAATGAAGGGGACAATGGGAAATACATGAAGGGAACAATGGTTTTTATGCACTGGGACCTTACAGAACAACTTAGATCAAAAAAGCAATATTGAGAATTTCCACTTAAGATAGTGATACGAAAAGACATAGAGAAGTCCTAAGAAATATCCCAGCAAAAGTTTAAAAGAGAATTAGATGTCGTAATAATTGAGAGTGGAGGGGAGAGGGGAGAGAATACTAATATTCTCCTCCATACTGCGGAGTATTAGACAGAAAGATCATCAGGGATCTGTGGGAATTCTGGGCTGGCAGGTACCTAAGACGCCTGAGGCCAACATGATCCCTATGAAATTATGACTTGAAGCCAGGGAAAACTTGGCCATTTTCTTAAATAACCACAGTAAGGATTTGAACCGGTCCCAAATTATATACATATGTGTGTATACTGGTTTCTACGGTTTGGATTCAGTATGTATTCCTGTTAGAAGGGTGGCAAGATGTAACACAAATTTAATAACATTTACTTAATTTAATATTATATATACATATATATTCCTAAAAGAAATATCTTATTCATTCATTTATAGATGTGTATGTATAGAGGAACACATATATACATAAACATGCCATATATCTTTACATCTACATATGCATGTATATATTTGTCAGTTGTATGTATGTATAATGTATATATGTATGCATTTATGTATATACATATATTACAAATGAACGAATAAAGTATCATTTTTAGAAATTATTATTAAGTGAGGGTACAATTACTAACAGAGGATACAAGTAGAAAAGTATGATAGTTCCTCTTCTCAAGGAGTTCATATTATAATATGCAAATATACAAAGTTAAATTGATTTCATTTTGCATCACTATGAACATTTTGTGTAACTCCTAAGTAATTGTTGGTTTATCTCTAAGTTAAGTTCAGAAGTTAGGTTTTCCTGCTAATTACTATTCTATTCATGTGTCAAGGAAACTTACAGGTTGTAGCTAAAGCAGGTTAAGAGGAAATTCTATATTTCTAAATATTTTTATCAGCAAAAGAGAGAAGGAACAAATTGCTGTGCATGCATTTTTAAAAAAAATGAATAAAATAAATTTTAAAATACTAAACTAAATAATCAAGTAAATATTCTGAAAATTATAGAATATACTAATGAAATTGAAAGCAAAACAATCATTGCATTTATAAATAAAGTTAAAGTTGTTTTTAAGATTTTATTTTATTTTTAATTTATGGGAAAAAACAAGCATTCCCATAAAACAGTATAAAAAACATGACTGCAAATGAAACTGCAAATCTATTATGTACAACTAGCTACTCCTTTTAAATATACAACAAACTTATCATACAAATTTCTTTTTATTTTCCCTCTCCCACCCTAGAGATAGCCATCATTAGACCCAAATAGGTATGTGTTTATATGTAAAATTATTCTATGCATACTTCTATGTATCAGTTATTTCTCTGGATCCAGATAGTATATTTCTTCATAAGTCCTTTATGGTTAATTTGAGTATTTTAAAAAATATATAATTAATTTATTTTTTCTGTTCTCAACATTAACTTCCACAAGAAACTGAATTCAAAATTTTCTCCCCATCCCTCTTCACCATCCACCACAGGACAGCATGCACCATATCCACCCCTTCCTCTAGTCTGCCTTCCTTTATTATCCTCTCTTCTTCCATCCTCCTTACCTCTATTTTCCTGTATGGCCAAATAGATTCCTATACTCTATTGCCTGTACATCTTATTTCCCAGGTGCATGCTAAAACAATTTTTAATATTCACCATTAAAGATTTGTGTCCCCTACTCTCTCCCTTCCTCCTTCCTCATCCACCCTCATTGAGAAATATGGGTCATACATGGATAGCCATGCAAAATACTTTCATAATAGTTATAGTGTGAAAGAATAATCATATTTACCCCTGTCCTATCCTGTCTTCCATTTATTCCATTCTCTCCCATGACCTATCCTCCCACAATAGTATTTGCTTCTGATTTTCCATTTCCCCAGTTTTCTATCCCTTAAATTATCTTCCCTCTCCTATCCCCTCCTCACCTGCCTTCCTGCAGGGTAAAACAGATTTCCATATACAATTGAGTATGTGTTATTCCCTCCTTAAGCCAAAGCCCATGAGAGTAAGACTCATTTAATTCCTTTCATCTCCCCTCTCTTTTCCTCCTTTGTGAAAGCTCTTTCTTACCTCTTATGTGAGATGATTTGCTACATTCCATCTCTCCCTTTCTCTTACTCCTAATACATTCTGGGGATGTACACACTGACAGTGAGGTTGACACATGCATTGCCAGTGTTAGCTTAATGTTTGATAGGTTCCAAAGCAAAGTATGGGAGAGAAGAGGTAATAGACTGACTACCAAACTGAAGGTCTACAGAGCTGTAGTGTGCTTGTGAAACATGGACAATCTGCCATACCATGCCAAGAAACTGAATTCTTTCCATTTGAACTCTCTTAGGAAGAGCTGAAGATCATCTGACAGAATAAGGTATCAGACACTGAGGTCCTTACTCCACTAAACTGCCAAGCATTCAAACTATGCTTTATAGCTGGCTACATTGTTGGATTGCAAACCATACGCTTATCAAAAAGACTATTTTATAGAGAAATCACATGGGGCAGGTGATCACATGGTGTTCAGAAGAAGTGAGACAAGGACACTCTAAACGTCACTCTCAAGAGCTTTGGTATTGACTGTGCGATATGGGAGACACTGGCACAGGACCTTTCAAAATGGCATGCCCACATCAGAAAAGGTGCTGCGTTCTATGAGCAAAGTAGAATTGAAACGAAAGAAATGTAGGATGCACAAATTTGGAGTATTCACTTAAAAAATGTTCACAGGGACTATCTGTGCCCAATTTGTGATAGAGCATTCTGCGGTTGTATTGGTTTGATCAGCCACAGTCTAACACATCGAAACTTGACTTTATCATATGGATGCCATGTTGGTCTTCTTCAAGAATGAAGAACAACAACCAGTACATTCTATTCAAAAGTAAATTTTATTTTTTAGATATTCTTGCTTCATATTCAGCTCACCCTGTGCCCTCTCTCTGTTTATATATATGTATATGTGTATATATATATATATATATATACACACAACCCATGTACATATCCATGTGTACACATATGCAATACTCACATGCATACCCATACATACCTACGTAGACAGATAGATAGATAGATATAGACAGACAGACAGATAGATAGATAGATAGATAGATAGATAGACTCCTTCTACCCTAATACTGAAAAAGGTCTCATGAGTTACAAATATCTTTTCATGAAAGAATGTAAACAGTTCAACTTTAATGAGTTCCTTAAGGCTTCTCTTTCCTGTTTAGCTTTTCATGTTTCTCTTGATTTTTGTATTTGCAAGTCAAGTTTTCTATTTAGCTCTGGTCTTGTTAAGAAGAATGCTTTGAAGTCTTCTATTTCATTGACATTTCATTTTTTCCCTGAAGTATTATACTCAATTTTGCTGGGTAGGTGGTTCTTGGTTTTAATTCTAGTTTATGTGACCTCTGGAATATCATATTCCAAGCCCTTTGATCCCTTATCCTGTTTGTATTTCCACAATACTTGAATTGCTTCTTTCTGGCTGCTTGTAATGATTTTTTTCCCTTGATCTGGGAACTCTGGAACTTGGCTACAATATTCCTAGGAGTTTTTCTTTTGGGGTCTCTTTCAGGAGGTTATGGGTGAATTCTTTCCATTTCCATTTTATCCTATGGTTCTAGAATGTCAGGGCAGTTTTTCTTGATAATTTCTTGGAAGATGAGGGTGAGGCTATGTTTTTATCACGTTTTTCAGGTAGACCAATAATTTTTTCAGTTTTATCTCCTGGATCTATTTTTCAGGTCAACTCTTTTTCCAAGGGGATAGTTCACATTGTCTTCTATTTTTTCATTTTTTTGATTTTCATTTAAGATTTCTTGTTTTCTCTTAGTCATTAGCTTCCATCTGCTCCATTCTAATTTTTATTTATTTTTTTTTAAATACATTTATTTAGGGTTTGGGACAGATGGGCCTCCCCATCCCTCCCAGAACAGAGTCCCCTGGAAAGCTGAGAAAGTTCTCAAACTACCCACACTGGTTAAGCACATGTGTTTGAGTCTGCAGGCAGTCATACACATGGGGTCAACTGCCTGAGTGGTCAGACTGGACTGGAGTAAGCCCCACTTCGCGCAAGTCCTACAGAACCCCAAACTCCTACTCCAAAATCACAGTGCCACCAGCTGCTTCCAAGGCTGCTTTAATCTTCTCTGCTTCTGATTTGGCAACATTGGCTTTGATTTCCTGGGGTAAGGACTCTACCAGCTTCTTTGCCTGGACGAGGTTTATGCCCTGAATGTAATTCTTTACTTCTTTGATTAGTTTGACTTTA